>JAOXYB010043281.1:0-27432 GCA_028565635.1 Phoronis ovalis | reverse complement strand
CTTTGACCTGTATTTACCCTGTGCCGAATATGAAAGCGATCGGGTAAAAACTGAAGCTGTTATCGCGAGACAAAGAAAGTGTTACATACGACGCCTACACTACGACAATATGCCCATCCCACTATCATGGTGGATGGGCATAAAAAGCATAGACTTATCTCATCGCCTTTATTAGCCATACCAAAAGCTGAACAATCAAAAAAAACATATCCACACACTCGTTGGTGCCTCAGGTCAAGAACTCGGGTATTCTCATACGGAAAACAACATGATCACAAAATGGGGTTCATGACTGGTGCTACGTACCACCAAGTGCATGCAAACGACCTATATTAACTCTGCTCTAAATAGTACACCATTTCCTTGAACCATTTCTTTTAACCTTCAGCAGCATCAATATACATGTAACAAAAATTTACTTTCTGTCTCAAAGTGGCCACTGCATGAGAATAATGCTATATATAGATAAGAAACTACAGTAAATTAAATATCTTTCACAAACTTTAAATTAATTTTTTCTGAACTTTACAAGATTATATTACCATGTAAATTATTTGATGCATAATAGGCTAAATACTTTTTTTGCAAACAGAAGGATGAATAATTACAGCAGGATAAATCTGTTTATTTCAGATTGAAAAAACAAAGTACAAATTAGATTATGTTAGATTTAAAACAGGTTTTGAAAAGAGATACAAAAACTTATGCTGTATTAGTTTTCATTGTAAAAGATGTAATGTCACTGATACATGTATATCTTTAATTTTTTAAAAATTCAAATTGAAAAAACAGAATACAAAATAAAATATGAAAAGATTGGATTTGGAATGTTTTGAGGGATAAAAAAAATGTCTTGTTTAGATTATTTTTTTATATAACTATTTCTCCTTTTACCCAATCTTTCAAATTAGTTTTAAAAAGTTTGGACTTTTAACAAGGCATAAGTATTTTAGATGGACCAACATAAGTTATAAACAACTGTTTTATTTTAATTTAAAAATTTACAATTTTTTCTAATTACATTATTGTCCTTCTCTCTGATAGGAGGAGCACATTTATACTGAGTCAAGCCATCAGGTATGTCTTCAGCATTAAAGGTCAGGTAATGGTGACAGGTCTCTACTGTTAAAGGTGCACCATTTTTCTTTGCTTCTCGTATCAGAGGTAAAGCTTTAGCTGATGATAAGTGTACTATATGACAATGGACTCTGAAATATAAGAAAATCGTTATTTGCATTTGACAAGATCCTATATGCAATGATTTTCCTTCATAATGGAATACATGTATCAATTTTCTCTCAAATTCAAATTTAATTTTTAAAAAATGCTTGAGAAAGAAATATAGATATTACGGTTAAATTACAATATATGACTTGCTTGTATTCTTTGCACAGTTTGCAGACTAAACGAATGGCTTCTACTTCCATGGAGTCTGGCCGAGAACCAAGGAATGTGCTGTACTTTCTCGGCAAAGCTATAAACAAAATAAATGTAATAATCAACTATCATTTTGGATAAAAACAACCTTAACATAAATATGAACATAAAACAACATGAAAATGTTTGTTATGAACAGATACAATTATAAATTATAAACTGTAGTCTATTCTGATTTGGAACAAGTATGAATGTCTGCCATTTCTGCGGAATAGCAAGATACCAGCCTTTTGCCTGCAGCATGATATCCCAGGGGGGTACTTTACAAAATATTTGATAGTGGTGTGTGGCACAGACTTAAAAACCGGATCCTGTCAAATATTTTTCTCTGCCAAAAAACCAATTTGCTTAACTTTTTTTGCTAAAAAACCAGATTGCTAATTTCACATGTCTTGGAAAAGCAGTTTATTTATTTATTTTATTAGACCAGATGAACTCAGCTTATTTAAAAAAAAAAACAGGTAAAAAAATGCATCCTCTCTGCTAATTTGATCAAAAAACCTGATCAATTCAAGCGGCACATCCCTACATAGATGGAACCTTGAGTATCCCCCGGGCATGATATAAAGTATTTTGTTGCAAAGCAAGAGAATATAATTTTAGGTGTCGAATTCTTTGCAATTTTTGTGATAGGCCATTTTCAAGTTGTTGACACATGGTCATCATCCCGAAATCCTAGCTAGTTTACCAATGCACTGTCCACAGTTTTCACACATATTCTATAATCCATTCATTGGTAAGCAGTCCAGGGGAGATACTAAGAATTAATTTTTGGGGTTTCAGTGATTTAAACCTCCTAAAATAACTGACACTGTAGCGGGTTGCAGTGCAGGGGAAAAGCCAAAACTAAAAGTTCACATATAGTGCTTACGGAATTCAGTCGGTGTGTCTGGTGTTTCTACTTCAGCATGAAACTGGAAATAAAAGGCACCATTGATTAGAAATAATTCAATAGCTTAAACTATGTATAGTGTAAAAAGACTGTTTTTTGAAACTCTGATTTGAAAGTTATCCAGTACTCTAATCATAATGTCAATAACTTTCATAGGTGTCTCCAGCACTTACAAGCATGTGGATGTCTTGACTGAAGACGACGAAACCAAAACCTTTTATTTACCTTTTTTTGCAATTGTCTAAATTTAACCTACATTTGGAAATTTTGCTAGAACTAAATGAAAATCATGTGTTTGAAACAAATTGTGGCACACAGTTTATGATGAGGATTATTTTGGGAATAAATGCAATGTTGCACTATATAGTACTGCAGCAAAATGTCAGATCATGCAGTTTTCTAGTGAGCAGCGTAATATCTTACAACATTTACCAGTTGTAGTTTAAATAATTTACCAACAAAACACTATTCGTTCCTTGAAGTTGTTTCATGGCTTTGTGCAGATCATCTTCAGTGACATGTGGAAATTCATCAACACCACTGTGGATAAGAAAACACTTGAAACCAGCAACTCCGGCATTTATCATTGGAAGCAACTCAGTCTAAAAACACAATGTAAACTTTTTTTAAACTGTCATTGTTATCATTATCGTTATCATCACCATTTTATGCCCTGTCGACATCAGAAGGACCTCTGTTGTGTTACACAGGTTGCATATCACTGATATGTTCACTGCTGAGCAAAGTTCGTATTTAACTGTTATGTACTCTTGTTACATGACTAAACCAACATAATCAACTGCCTTTAACTGTTCATATTAATCTTTTTGACTAAAGAAATTATAAAATCTGTCGAACTTGTTATTGCAGCAGTTAATTCCCAGACTCTGTCAATGCCACAGCTTAAATTGATTTGTTTGTACCTCATTGCCAGGAACAACACCACCCCAGAAAGCAACATCAACCATACACTTTCCTTGTGCTTCATTCATTTTAGTTCTGAATGCAGACAAACTTATAGTTGATGGGATGCAATTCCTACAAAAAGTCCATATGAAACAAGCAACACAATGGCAATCCCAATCCCAGGAACCTTCTTTATTTGTAACCTGTCTCCATCGAGCAATTAAGATACTAGTCAGCATTACGTGACATACATTTATATTGCAGGAGACAAACAGATAACATGTTTATGTTCTGGGAAAGACATTACCTTAATACCATAGAACTGCAGTACTAATGCAGTAGATTTCCAGCATGATTTTGTAGCAGATTTTTAGTAGGACACCAGTATTTACTGCTAATCTACTGCAGGATTTCTCCATAGTAGTTTGAATGGGTGCAGTAGATTTGCAATATGTTCAAATATGCTAAAAATCTATGCTGAAAATCTACTGATTTTTTACTGGTGAACTGCAAATCTACTGTTTTGTATTTTTCTACTGCAATTCTACTACAGTCTTCCCTGGCTTGGAGTAGATATATACAGTAGTGTTGCAGCAGACTACTGCATATGCTGGTTTTCTACTGCTAATTTGCAGCATGAAAGCAATAGAAATCTAGCTAGATTGAAGGTATGCACGGGCCACATGCCAGCTGCTGTAAGTTCCCTTTTTGGGATACATAGTTCAACCTAATTCGTATTTTATATACAACAATGTATATTTACCAATTCAAAACAGGTCTACATCATTAAAAAATATTCTTTTTTAAAATTGTGAAAAATGATTACACTGATATCAATCAAATATCTTTAATGTAAGAAATAATAACAAGAAACATATAAGGAAAGTTTTTAAAAATTATCAGTTTGGATTTTAATGAAAAAAAACATATCGCAAAAAATAACAACCTTGTCGTAGTGATATAGTCAACACAAAAATTGTTCCAAATTAAAGCATTACAACAGCAGTAGATGTTATAAAATTGAAGTTACAGCAGTAGAGTTACAGTAGCTCTATAAATAAGCAACTAGAAAGGGATAAGCAACTAGGATAAATCCAACAGACTTGCATTAGACTACTGGATTGCAGTAGACTACAGGCATTCTACTGCAAAATAGCAGTATGTATCCAGTAGAAAGCTTATTGACTACTAAAGTACAAATGCAGCAGTTATAGACAGTAGTGTTGCAGTAAATTACTGCTTACCAGCATATGCTGCTTGCGGCATGAAAGCAGTAGAAAGCCAGAATGAATGCAGTAGACTACTGCTTGCCAGTACCAAAAATTATAAATACAAAACAGTTACTATAGTTACATCTTTAAAATAACATAAAACAAAACTTATGGATACCGAAATCAGCTTTGACACCAGCATAAATTAAAACATCATTTTTTGCATAGAGAACAAATGAAAATTTGTTTAGCTTCCCAAGACTAAGACAGTGTGCAAAACTATGCAAGCATGTCAAATGGAAATGGTGTATACAAGATTTTCTGACAGATATATGGACGTTTTTGGTTAAACCATCATTCCAGACCTACATAAAAGGTGACAGGACAGAGCAATACGCCCTAATAGTCTACAAGCAATACATGTACTAGACTTGCTTCAAGTCATTAAGGATTTTTTTTAGTTAAATGTGGTTACTTTAAAAAAAAAATTCACTCTCCAATAGGCTTCTGGACAGGGATATGCCATATATTGGGTAGTGAGTAAAGAAAACATGTTTTTACATAGAAAATTTGTTTATTTGCAACAAAAAAAAGTACAACACACTAAAAAAAAATTAATAATAATAAAAGATTTTCTATATGTACCTGTTTCATGGATTGAATTATAACAGTAAATACTATTGGTGAATATTAAGTTTCTAAATACCAGTAACTGATTTTTATATGAAAGCATCATAAACAATCTACCAGCTCATGAAAACATGTACTCACAGAGGCATGTCAGTGATGGTTGTGATTCCTCCTGCAGCAGCAGCCTTGGTAGCAGTAGCATACCCTTCCCAATCAGTACGTCCTGGTTCATTTACATGTACATGGCTATCAACAATACCAGGCATAACCGTCAGATCTCCAGCATCAATAACCTGTAAGTGTAATAATATATTATTTATAGTTACATAGCATTCACACTCAACACATTCATGAAGATACCACCAACCTGTTCCATTTTAGAAAATTTATTAATTATAGTTTTAACAAGCAACAAAAAAAAATGGTTTTTGCATTATTTTGTTTGGTAACATCTGATTAAAAAGATAACCGTAATGCTTTTATCTGATAAAAGTTGAGCGACTTGGATGCTATGTATTGTCCATTGTTCTAAATATGTAGATAAAGTCCATATATCTCCGATAGCAGTATGTCTCCCTGTCACTGATCTAAGAGAAGAACAATAAAAAGAAGAGAATATAAATGAACAAGCTATTTCTGAAGATCATTTGAAGATCGTATATTGAGATGAAACAAAAACATGAAAGTGAATGCTATATGTTACAGTAGACTTGTCTCGATCACGTAGTTCCCTTATTGCTCAGCTAAAAGCAGGCAATTTGCCTTCGATGAATGAAGTAGGTAGATTTAGAAATCTGGAGATCTGTGATAGACAGTGTCCTCTTTGCAATGATGGAGTAGAAACTGAAACACATTTCTTATTTAATTGTAATGTTTATTCTAATGAAAGATCTGATTTTTACAAAAATGTTGTAACAGTACAGTCATATTAATAAGGACTTTGCAGCAATGAGTTTCAATCAGAAATTGGATTTTAATATGAAAAAAGATGTTAATGCACATATGCGAGATATGTTCAATCTGCCTTTAACTTAACATTATAAGTATAATACTATAAGTAATTTTGTTTTTCACTGTAGGCAGATAACCCATATTGTAAGCCCATTTGGGGCTGGGTACCTTATACTATTATTATTATAGATGTATTAAGGAACATGTCACTATGATAAAATAATCTGAACTTAATCTTGAACTATAACAGTCCCAACTTCCATACAGCTTGCAACTTCTTGTACTTTATATTTTCAGGTGATCATGACACGAGTCATGACCCCGGCTATCACAACTGATTTGTGGTTATCAGGTTATAACACTGGCACTGGGCTGAGTAAAAAAACATACCATTTATTACTGTTCAACTAGCTAACATCAACTTCATTGTACCTTTTTATAAGGTAATACTAACCACAGAGTGTAGTTGAAGAATGTTACAAGAATATACTTGGTACACTAACCTTAGAAAATGTTGCTTCATCAGGAATGTTGTCATATTGACCCTGGCGAATTTCGTGTATCTTTCCGTCTTTAACGATAACACAAGCTGGACCTAAGGAGTTATTGTGAAGAAGAACTGCTTTGCTTTTTACAAGCAAGAGTGTAGAGTCTGACATCCTGCTCTTTGGTCACAGCACTTGCTAAAACAATTGGATGAGGGATCGAGCGATTCCCACACAATCTGAGAATAGATAGCAGACAGGCAGTCACAGGCCGGATACAGAGGTTATGTTCTCAACAAAACTTTAAAACGAAATTACTAATTTAAGATTGATTCACTGAATAACAAAACTTGACAACGAAATTTTAAAGATTGATTTATGGAACAAAAATCAAAAAGAGAGGTGTCAAATATCTTTCAGTGATCAAGGTACACAGATAGCTAAAATGGATTTACACTGACGTTTTCGTTTACTATATTTTGAAGAATACTTGACACGTCGCCATGATTGCAATAAGAACTGAGTTGTTTTCATTGAAAAGAAGGTGAAATCTATGTTTGTTTTCCAAATACATTCCTTTCTAGGTAGTTTGACAGTTACAGCATTTCAAAATGCACGGGAGGAGCAATCCCATTAAAAGAGTTTTAATATTATTGGCCATTATAGTCGTATGTACATATGCCCTCTATCATGTACACAGTCTGCAAACTGGTTTGAAGGTTTCGGAAGATTCGCGTGAAAGAATGAAGCGAAGTCAGGAAACTTTATCAGCTCAGTTACAAGGTTAGATTTTAACTTATATTTTATTACAGCTATACGTTTTAATTGTTTCTTATTAATCTATGTTTGCTTTATGTCATTCTGTCCATTGCAATTTTCTTAAAAAAGGACTGGTTTGAATTTTGAATTGTTATTGTTTGTTCAATTATAAACAATATTTTCCTACAATTATTTTGCAAACTACGAAGATAAAGCAATTGTATATTGTATATTTGATTGGAGTGAGATGTGAAGGGTGTGTTTGTCCACTGTTGACCTATTTTTCTATTGTATTGCTGAAAAATAATAAATTAAAGATGTTTCCTGACTTCTAGCACTTGTTTCCTGTTCCCTGTCCTCAGTGTAATAAGGCCAATGGACATCAGACAGGCATGCAAACTTAAATTTTTATTTAGGTCTCCTTAAAACTCTTAAACTTAAAATCTACAAGTAGTGCACCCTCCAGTTACACTCGCATGTAATTAATTTCCAAGTACATTTACACAGGCTGATTCAGTATGCGTACATACATGTAATTTAGTAAAAAGTAGAAATAAAAAAAATGTTTAATAATTTTAAAGCAATAATAACTTTGTATTTTATAATACAGAATCACAACACTAGTTTTGTAAGGGTCTTGACAGAGTGTAATAAATTTCCAAGACTGATAATACCACTGAAATATGGGCATCACTTATTTGGTTAATTGCTTTACAGTCCCTATTTGCTTTGTTATGTATGCAGCTACAATCTTTATTTCAGTTTGTATCGAACACAAGAATCGACTAGAACTATCACTACAAAATGAAAAAAGTGATCACAGGAAGGCAAAGGAGGGTGGGTGCAACATATGCACAGTTTTAATTGTCACTCACTTCTCTGCTTTAAACTCAGTTAGCGATATTTTTCTCCCTGTTGTTCATGTAAACCTGTGACGTGGAAAACACTGCTGCTTATGCTGGTCCATTCCACTGTCACTCCTTTCACTGGTAATCAATAACAAGCAGATTTTGTATTAAACCAGTTTTAGTGTTGCATGTGCTTATAACTAATGACCAAAGCTTTGGTTGTTGTACAGTGTCAGTAACCTGTATTATGGTAACTGGCTTTTTTACATAGCTTAGGTCATAAATCATTTTTACAACTGAATGAATTTTACATGTTAACAGTTTGTTTATCTGCTTTGTACACTGCCTACACAAATTCAAGCTTTTCTAACCTTGCACATCTTTCTTGCTCAGTCCTTTTCATATACGAGGAACAGAACACCTATGTGTCCTTCATGTGAAATGTGTTAAACCAGTTAACATTCACTCTGCTTATAAGTAAAGTATGTGATAATATTATACCTTATTAAATCAAGTGTTGGGCATAGGTCACTGTGTCAGAGATTGTGTATAAGCATGAGAATATAAAATCCTACCCTCAAATTTCTTGAAAGAATGCAACAAATTTTAAAACCTTATGCTTTACGTGCCTTCAGGCTCTTTGTGGGAAAAAGTAACTTTTTGGACATTTCTGAGATTTGTGAATTTTGACAGGTATATAAATACGCATGCATGGTATGTGTATTGAGTTTTCTGAAAAAATAAATTATGTAGTGTAATCATTAAATGACAATTTTGATGGTAACTAAAGATTGAATCATGATGACAATTATAAAGATGCTGATAGAGATCACTGTGACAATCTTCTAAAAAATTGAACTGTTTGGTCTTGGAACATGCTTGCAGGAGAAAAATACATAAGTGTGTTGTAATTGGAAACTGAAGTAGTTCCTAGGATCTAACACAATAGAACAATGTGTTATTTATTCCAGTAAATGCACGATCTAGTTTGTTCTTGTGTTCACTGCATGACATGTCATAACCTAGCAAAGTTTTTCTAACATCAATTGTAGAATAGTGTCACATAGCACGTGGACAAATTTTTTTAAACCTTTCTCATAAACGTGGTTCTTGTATTTTTATATTTCTTAGTTTTTCACTGTTTGTCAGGAACATAAACTTAACTTTTTTTCTTGTTTCTATTATTAAATATTTGCAAAAACAATGTATAACTGACATCAGACAAAATAAATATGTATTATTATTTAATATGAAGCAGGAGTTCAAAATGTATGGTGCAGAAATAGAATGATAATTTATAAATAAAATGCACTTATAATATACATGTAGTAAGTATAATTGAAGTGTGGTGGTAATTACTATCTTGTATAAGTAACATTGTATTACCTTGCCATTATCATACATACTATTTGTTTCATAATGGATAAAGAATCAAATTTTTACGATAACTTCATGAAAAACTAAATAACCTTCAAAACAGAAATATCAAAGTTGCAACGACATTTAACTTAGCAAAACAGAAATTTTGGGCATTCTCACTAAGTAAATTTTGTAATTTACCCACGAATCCACCTGATGCACATACTGCATGGGCATACAGTCGTAGGCTATGTCTGTCTTTGTGGTCCATAACACTTTCTTTTTCTAGCGATAACAGTGTCAGTTTTTACCCATTCAGCTTCATATTTGGTACAGGGTAAATACAGGTCAAATTGCAGGTCAGTCATAATTTTGACCTTGATTGCTTCCAATATGGCCGATTGGACAATTCAAAGGTGGATTCACGAAGGCCATAGTTTGGGGGGAAATAGGCTAGGTGACGTTTTAGAGAATGACCTTGAAAAGTGGGTCAAATGCCAATCCGAATCTTTGAATGTTTTTTTTTTGTGTGTGTGTGTGTAACACTTTATGTCGCAATAACTCCTTCACTTTTTATCCGATCGGTTTCGTATTCCATACAGGGTAAGTACAGGTCAAAGTGCAGGTCAGATATAATTTTTACCCAGATTACTTCCAATATGGCTGATTGACAGTAATGTTTGTTCTCGAAATTGTATGTTGCACTAAAAATTCACTTCTGCTTCATATATGATACAGGGTAGGTATAAGCATGTCAAATTTAATTTTGACTCAGATTACTTCCAAAGTGGCCGATTGGCAGCCATGTTTGTTCCCGAGAGGGCACGTTATTGTGTTGCATACCACAAGGACGAAGCACTCCCCAGATGATTTGAAAATGGATTAAAGGACGTAATAGGCTAGGTGACATTTTAAAATTACCTTGAGAAGTAGGTCAAATGCTGATCTGAATATCCAAAAAAATTTGCACCTAATGCTTTTCTTGTCTCACAATAACAATCAGTTTCATATTTGATATGGGCTAAGTACAGATTACCACACACCAAAGAGGCTGAATAGACTATTCAAAGGTAGATTCATGAAGCACAAAAGGTGATTGGGTGTATTAGGCTGGTAGCATTATAGAATGACATTGAAAAGTGCGTCAAATGATGATCCGAATCTTCATCAGTGAAAATTGCAGTAAGAAATTCCATAATTAGCTATTCTTTTCCTAATTTCATGAGGTACATGGATAGTGAACAGCAACTGTCTCCATTGATTTTTATTCATAATTATTATATTTCCTGCAGTATGTTAAGCATTATATTATTATTATAGTAATACCCTTTAACATTTGCAGGATTTATCTCAGCGGTCAGCTATATTAAACATATTAACTATTAATTGCAGCTGTGGTTTCAAAGTAGTCGTTTCAAGAAAAATAAGTTGGCTAAGAAAAAGGATGTTAGGAGATTTTTTTTATTAGTATATTAATAATTTTGTTTCAAGTAATGGTGTCTACCGCTATGTATTAAAGGATAATCTCGTCAGTGTTAATTGATATAATCAAAGTTACCGTAATTGCATTTGGATGCACTTTACATTGTAGATTGTGAAAGTGTCAAGAATACAATGGAAGAAAAATACAGTAAAGAAAAGGTATAGAATTGAAATAAAATTTGTTCCCTGTCACTTATTGTGCATTCCTTCAGTTCAAAGACATTCAGAAAATGATCCATTGCAGCATTCAGAAAATGATCCATTGCAACATTCTTAATCCATTTTAAAACTCTCTCCAGTATTCCAACAAAAGTCGTTAACTTGATATATAACTTTGATAGTTGCACATTTTCACATTGCTCTGAGTAAACCACATACCTAAAATTCTGCAGCTGTTTCTGATAATATCAGAAATGGGGGGCTGAAGGTATCTTTAAAAAGACTTTAACGCAAGGTATTCTCTGCGGTATATGTACCAGGAATGTTGCGTTTCTCACTGATTTGGTTCTGTATTTATTTTATTTATAAACTTATTGGTTTATAAAACTTATGTTTTCTTTACAGAAAGAAAGAATGAATAGTTTTAATGCTCTAAATGTACAACATAAGCAGCTGCAGGTAAAACATGATTCAATTAAATAGCATAATTTTATAAATTTTCTTTGCCTTTAGTGTATTGAATAATATAGTCATTATTTAATTTTTTTATTCTAACTTTTATACATTTGTCGTATTTTGTTGTATATTTTTTTTCCTTATATTATGTTTTAGACTATAAACGCAGATTTAGAGGAAGACGTCAATAAATTACACCGGCAACGACAGTCAAGTTTGAACGAAAACAAACAAATTTTAGAAGTAAAAAATGAAGAATATATGAAAATAAAACAAGAAAAAGATAATGAAATAGCCACTTTAAAAGGTAGGTACTTCAAATGTGATCAATAAAAGTAATGGGCATATGTTACAGTAGTTTGCCGAGTTGTATGTTTAATACCATTCTATAGTCAAATAGGCAAACTAGTATTACAATCTCCTACTGAAACGTAACTATGTGGTTGCCCAGAGCTTTATCAAAAATAAACAGCTAATAATATGCTGTTGTTTGCTCTCAAGTTACACAAATGAGTCGAAAAAGCAACTTTTTCATTTTAAATTTAACTTAATTTGAGTATAGCTCAGAGCCACGGTAGATAAGACACATCGGAAGTTAATTGTATGGAACAACAAAAATATAGATCTTAAGATATTTATTTTTCTTTCTTACAGACAGTATTGCAAATTTTGAAAGAAGTAACAAAGATTTAAAACAACAACTTCAAACTGCCTTATCAAACAATCAGGTGTTGTATATGTTTTTTTGATAGATACAATGTAGCAGACTTATGTACAACCTTGTCTGCATTTCCTTGAAAGTTTCAAGGCAATTTCTTTCGACTGGTGCCTTTGAATCCCCTTCTGATTCCCTCATAAATTTAACTTAAAAGTGTTATTTTTAAATCTTTAATATTTATCATATGTTTGTATTGCCCTGCTGTTACTGTAACAGTGGGGTTTCAGTATTTACACTGTATGGCATCAAATATGCACTATTAAAAGTTTACTTGCTATTTTACTTACATCGAAAAATTACAACTCCTTTTAGTTGACCAGCAAAAATTGAATTAATAATTTATGTGATTTCCTTGAATTCTTGTCTGTGTGTTCATTTTTTATAGCACCTTTCTCACATGCAACATAAGGTAGTAGATGCTGGCAAACACTTCTAGAAAACAATTTATTCATTGTTAGCTATAATCTACAACACATTTTGTAGCAATGGTCTTATCAATTTTTCTGGGACATGTTTACAAGTAAGAAATTGTTTAGCATAAAAATCTGTAAGTTTCCAGCTACATTTTGTAATAATAGTGCTTACTGGCACTGTTTGTACCATTGCTCTGACATGTGTTTCCAGCAATGCTACATACGTTTGTTCTTGAGTTACTCAATAGGTGTGATGTGTGGCTGTTTTAACTGTCTGCTTCAATTCTCTTTTAGTTAAACCAACAAGCCATAAATCAACTGAAATCTCAGCTACAGGCTCAACAGGTCATTTAGTAAACCATTTCCTTAATGTTTTTTCAAACAGAGATATGTTTCACATTCCACTTTGCTTTCACAGCTGTTTGTAAATAGTTTAATATAAAGTCAAATTTTGCATGTACCTTGTATGAAATGGCCTCATACAATCATGTTTATGGTAATGCGTCATTCAATGCTAGTGTACCAAAGTGCATTTATTTAGAAAAAACGTTAAAAACTATGCATTGGAGTGGAAACATATCAATGTACTTCATCTTTGCGCTTGCCTAATATTAAAGTGGGGGAATAAAGGAAATTTTTAATTTAACATATAGTTTCGTTTTGTATAATTTCATTCATGCTTCTGCCTTAGTACTTCCTCCAGCTTCTGCAAACATAGGGGGATGTGACAATTAAACTTTCTGCAGTGCACAATGTTAGTACGCGTGCTCTAATGCACCAGCATTGAATTACCCCCACTGTCTATTATTACTTATCCATCCTAACTAGCTTTTGCTTCTCCCTCTGTAGATTTCAATGTTATTTCACTGTAACTAACATTTATTCATAATTAACTCTGCTTTTTGGGTCTGAATGCTTTGCCCGTCTCCTTGGCAATGCCCCCAGGGCACTGTTGACACACTATTTTAGGTGATTATAGTAGCTAGGATGCATTTACGTTTGTATTAGATATGTGTAGAAATTGGTATCGGTAACATAACTATGCTGTGTTTTTGCAACCACAGTCTGGATCAGCTTCTGAAGTCTACTACACTACAAATAAATACGTACTGCACCAGCTGCTCTTATGTGGCTTAAAATCTTGTAGGTACTAGCAACTGACAATGTTTCACAACATTACAGTACCTAGTTTCTATATTCAGTGATGTCCAAATGAGTAACAGGTATATTTCTGTTTATTTCTAGAACCAGAATGGAGAACAGTCTAATATAATTCAACAACAGCAACAGCAACTTAATTTGTACCAACAAATGGGAGGTAATATGCAGCAAAATCAGATTGGTCAGGTGAATAAACAGTTTCAACAGCGAGTCGCTCATTTGAATCAACAACCTCGACAGGGTGACTATCAGTGGAAACAACAACCAGTCAGGGGAGACCACCAGAATCTGCTGTATAATGCAGGCAAGAATGAAAGCAACGCTACGCAAGAGATAGGTTAATAACTGTGTTTAGCAGGTCGTCACTTTGTTGTTGCACCCTTCCGTGTGCTTTTTGGCACTTGATTATAACTGCAACCTTATAACATAATATTAATACTCTATTATGGCTGTTAAAATTTAGAAAAAAATTCAAGAATTAGACAATGACCAAAGTATTGGAAGTCTCAGATTTATGTTTTTTGTGACAATCTTATGTATTCACTAGTTCATTTGAAAAGTTTGTTATCTAAAACCCTGCTTGCGAGTTTATTTATTTCTAAACCACAGGGTTGTACATTTACAGCAAACAAAGCCGTATTTGTATAAAATTGACCGTTTCTATCCTATAAAAAAAATAATTAATTTTTAATAAGTGCCCATAGTCCATTGGAGTTTGATTTGTCTTTAAGTTCCAGTATTAGTTCTCATACTTGTTTTTGACGATCATGCTCTCTTCACTCTGATATTGTTGCTATTTTTTGTGGAATGACTGTCTTTCACTAATGAATAAGAAGTTTTTAAGAAAAATAGCTAATGTCGTGTCAATTATGTTATCATTAGTTTATAATGTTGCTGAGAAAAACTTGAATTATCTGAGTCTGAAACACTTTTCAAGTGTGAACCTATTTGTGTGCACTGAGACTTTATTTTAACAATATTTTAAGATTAAATACCTCCTTATTATTTCAGGTAATAACCAGTTACCAGCAGGGAAAGCCATTAATCAGGAACTTAATCCCCAACAACAGACTTTAAACAGTCAGAATGCAAATAAGTTGAAAGCCATTGATATAAATCCAGATTTAGAATATAATTTAGGCAAAAATATTGAATTACAACAAAATGAAGGTAATTATTGTGCAATCATGAGCTACATGTATAATACCCTGTACACACAAAATGGTTGGTAGTGACAGTGCTTGAACAAGGCATTGTCATGATTAATTCTGTTGATACAGAACTTCTGATTGCAAATTAGTTTCAGGAATTCATTTTAAAAAATCAATGTCTGAAAATACAATGTAGATTTAGTGTTAAAATTATGACCTGTCCAGTTTATTTATCTAAAAGAAAAAAATTCCAGACTTTTTCTGTAAGAAAAATTTACAACATCCTGCAATTACTATATCAGCTGATTTAATATAAGTAGGATAAAAGTTGTTTAAGGTATACTTAGCCCCCAACAGACGTAGTCTGGGGGGCTTATAATTTGGGTTCTGTCCGTATTTCCGTCTGTCCGTCCATCCGCAGTTGTTTCACGAAAATGACTAGGCGAATTTCTTTTGATATTTATTGGATACACAAGATACTAGGGGATAAAGATGGTGTACAAATTAATTGGATCTAATGTGGACGACTGTCAGCCATGTTTGATGTCCATCTGGAACCGTTTTGTGAAAATGACCGGCTGGATTTCATTGATATTTAGCAGATACAAGGTTCCAAGTTGTGCAGTTCAACTGTCAATTTTGTAGGGATCACACACGTTTTGTCAGTTGCTAAGGAAGCAAGAATTTGATTGAGCTTTCAGCGCAGATTCAAGATCTCATTGTTATAGTATTCCGTGCAAATTTTATAGCAAAATGGCAAAACAATTTTTTGTTTCTGGCATATAAAAAATCATCGCTAGTATACAAATGTACATTTTACATTTCAAAATCTTAACAATTTCACCGAAAATGGTAACTGTACAGGTAACATGACCTACTCAAAGAAAAAAATATCTATACTTTTGTTTGTCTTTTTAATTAGCTAAAATTGCATTTCCATGTTTTTTTTAAATAGTTAGGGTTGCTGTTATAAGGCAGCAAGACTATTGGCTTTGTATGATTTCTTTCTTCCAAGTTGATATATTATAATAAGTACAATTATTATCAAATTATCTGCGACTTGTTCAGTGGTATTGTAGTGTAAATAAAGTGGACAGAATAAAAATTATTTAGATGTCTATACTTATTCATGTAACTTAAATTGGTTAAAAAAAATCATTTTATGCAGAAGCTTAAAAGTGATAATTAAGAAAATCTGAGGTCACAATCAGTTTTAACTAAATTTCACTGAAAAATAAATATAGTAAATTGCATTAATGAGCATTGTTACAGTGAGTAGACTATTTGCGTGCACTTGGGGGAGCCACTAGTCACAACCATGCACGTTTTGTGAAGAAACAATAATACAGTTTTTTGCACGCTCACATGATTCCGTACACTAAACCAGCATGTTTGAAACATGGCTCCACCAAATGAATACTAGTAATATTTACAGATTTTATATTTTGACCAATTCTGTGTTCTTTGTTAGCAAGTATTATTAATAACAACAATAATTCACTAAATGATAGTGCCAGTAATATTTATCCCTGTTGTTGACAATATTGTATTGTACCTCAAATCTAAGAAATCTATTATATATTCAAATTATTTTAATGCATAGTTTCCTAAGGGATTTTCCGTACATTAAAATTCTAAATATTTTTCAATTTCCTGATATTACTTTGTCTACTAATCAAACACTTTTTGTTGCAGTAAATAACCCAGAACAAGTAAACAGACCAATTCAGAATGAATATCATAACAAAGTTGTTGGTCCTGAAGCTCCTGATACTCAGGATAAAAAAACGCAGTTGAAAGGTGATGAAGTGAATGTACTAGACCAGGTAGTGCTTTTATTAAACTCTTTATCAGCCTGTTGGAAGAAAATTTTGGGAGTTTGGTAGAGTGGTACTTAGTTGATTAATATTTATGTAGCAGTGTAAACAACAAAAAATGACAAAAAATTGGGAAGTTGCATAAATTATTAATAAAAATGCTACAAATCATTTGCCACTGTTGGTGTTTAGTAGAAAGAGAGTATTTACTTCATATTTTCTGTTCTGAAGGGTGGTACTTCATTAGGAGTGTTGTTTCTTACTATTCCCATTTAGATGTATGCAAAAAATCAGGAAACAAAATAAATAAAACATATTATTTAGTAGATGTATTACGCTATATATATTACTCATTATATCAACTATTATCACTGATTTCTAATTGTGAAGATTTGTCATAATTTCTATTGAATGCATTTGTAGGATTAGGGGTGGAGATTGGAACAGTCATTCATGAGAAGAATAAGTTGAAGCATCAAAATGTCCATCTTTTAGACTTGCTTGACATTTATACTCACTGCTGTATAGCTCTGACACCTGGAGCTCACCATAACTGATTTCAATTTATAAATTGCAAATAAAAAAATCAATAAATATTTTATTTCTGCAGGGTCATCATCAAGTTTTGCCTCCTCAAATAAAAACTAATGATGATGAGGATGTGGATGGAAACGATGAGGAAGATGGAAACCAGCATAAGGACAGCAATGTTAATGATGGTGTAATACAAGATGGGGCAGATAGACAGCAGGTTGCACGACCGGGTGATGGTGGTGATGGCCAAGACGACGAGGATAGGGAGGATGACAGATATGACGAAAAAGACAATGATACTAAATACAAAAGAGGAGGTGTGTATTGTTGTATTACTACAAAATAAAGATATAATAAAACTAACATTGGAAGCTGCTTTTAAATAGCAATGTTAACGAAAGCAAGAAGAATGACCTGTGTGTTATGTTGCTGGATCAGTGCTGTTGTAAAAAAGTGGCAAGCAGATCATGGAAAGAGATGTCTTGCAAGAACTGTAGGTTCTTATATCTTCTACTCATACCAATCACAACTTGCAGAGTTTGTAATGTCTAATCACAAATTTTGACTTTAAGATAAGTAAGATTTGTTTCTCTCCCAAATTAAATTCCTTTTTGAATAAAAAAGGCAAAAGCACCATTACAAAGACATAACAAATATAAATGTATTGTGTTATTATACCATCCATCTTGACAGTCGCAATGAAACAGTGAATGGATTCAAAAAATTATTTTGCTCAACAGTCAGTTACTGTTTTGTAACATCTTTATGCTAGTTTAACTTCAAATTTGTTTTTTTCCAGTTAATTTTAATGCTGATAATGGTGGTGAGAATGCTCAGGTAACTTTATCTTTAATGCTCAAATATTCTAGAAAGTATTAAACAGTAATTGAGGAACTAACTGTATATGGAAACGGTACATGCTCTTAACTTGCATATGAATCAATTTGCATTCCTACCTGTGGTTGGATTTCTTTTTTAAAATTTGGAAACATTGTAGTATAAGTTTTGGTCATCTTTCCATTTTGATTTGCCACTTTCCCAGAAGATGTTTCAAAAAAATTTCATTCTGCAATTTATTACCATTATTTGTATTTCAATTTAAACTAAAATGTAATGGATATTAGTTAAGTTTTTGCTCGTTTTTTAAAGAACATTGACAAGGGTGGCATTGCAGCTGTTAACCCCATGGATACAAATCACAACAAAAACTGGGTGAAAATCGATGATAATCTGCCATTAAATCGAGATGACCAAAACGTGCAGGTACCTGAACCCAGATTAGATGAAATAGAAAGACTACATCAGAAACATGTTAACAAAAATGAAAAAGTAATTGATAACGCTGGAAATGATGATGATGCTCCACAAGTGGATATACCTCACCACAATGTACCTGTGCATGTAGACAATAAACAAGTGAGTTGTACCTGTGCATGTAGACAATAAACCAGTGAGTTGTACCTGCACATATAGACAATAAGCAAGTGAGTTGCACCTGTGCATATAGACAATAAACAAGTGAGTTGTACCTGTGCGTATAGACAATAAACAAGTGAGTTGTACCTGTGCATATAGACAATAAACAAGTGAGTTGTACCTGTGCATATAGACAATAAACAAGTGAGTTGCATATTCAAATGTTTTAATAATGGGTTTTTGATTTACCGAACATAATTTACAGTTACATATTTAATGCAGATATAAACAGCCATTAACACTGTGTGAACATAGCAGTATAAAGTTTGATTATGCTGTGCCAAGCAAATGAACAATTCCCTTTTTCTGTGTACATACTGATTTAAAATTTCACTGTTTTAGATGCAGGTTCCAGTTCCTAACAATGGTAATAACGAAGGTATATACAATGACGTGAACAATGAAAATAAAGGAGGTAAAAATGCAATTATTTTTTTGGGAAGGGATGTTAGTTAATGTGCTTTGCTCAGTTTTATACCCTTGTTTCAGTTGATTTATCTTGGGTGATGTATCTAAACCTCAGGAACCCTCTCATACCAGGATAAGCCGGATATTTGTTCAGCTACATAAAACTAATTTGAGAATGTATACAAAAGCTAACAGTTGTGTTTTGATTTTCGTGTAGTTGACTAATAGATCCCTTTCTAATCTTCAGTTCGGAATGTTACCATAAGGGAGATATGGGGGCCAAACCAATATTAATACAATGCAGAATAGTAAATATTTATTTTAAATTGTACGTAATTACTTGTGTATAATCTACACATTGGGAAAATGAATATTTTCATTAAATAAATTGCAAAAGAACTGAATTCATGGCTAGCCTGCACATCACACATTTTTTCTCTTGTGGGTGCTTGAAACTGTAACTAGAATTTGTCTTGATGACTGAAACATCATCCCTGCATAGCTATAAACAGTAGTTGCATTTTTAGATAATTGATAATTTATCATTTGGATATGTACCAGTCTAATACATGGTAACTATCATATTACATTTACTTCTAATTGGATCTTTCTAAAATCAAGCTCTGACTATTATTTTTTTATTTTAATTGTGTAAAATTATTTGAGTAACAAACCATGAACATTTCCGACAATGTATTGTTAATGTATAACAGCCTTTTTACAAGAGAATGTTATTATTAACGAATTGTGCGATTAACAGTTGCTTCTCATTTGCATGGTAGGCTACAGGATGAAGTGTCAAACTAGAAAAAATTGTTATCTATTGAACATTTACTTGTGATAACGTATTTTCATGCCATGCTTGTGAATGAATTAACGGCAGGATCAAGAACTAAAAAATTGCTTTATTATTATGCAAATATTTCTTTTTTTGACACTTAATCCTGCAGTGTAAATTACCTCATCTGTGTACATTTTTATTTTTTTTTAGTTTAACTTAAGCTTTATTGTAAGTACTATGCTTGTTTAGATGCTGCTTATGAGGCTTTGCATGTTTAAAGTTTTGAATATGAAGATGAACACTATTTTCACCAGAAATATCGACTATCTGATTGTGATAACAAAATACTGGTCTTACTAAATGCTACAAAATAAAAGTCTGGGTATAATTATGTGATTCAGAAACTTGGTGGCTAAAACTTGGTGAACATTAACTTATTGTTAATCTTCAAGATAACTGGTGATGGAATTGTGCTTGCCAGTATTTGGTGGCTTTGTAACTTCAAATTTGAGGATGTGTAAAAGTGGAAATGCTCCCAAAGTCTCTCAGTCTTGTCAAGCTTTCAAAACATTTGAGATTTGAATATCAACTCTTTTTAATTTGCTACTTTTCAGTTTAAAGCAGATATTTTATTTTGTTCATGAATATAATGTTGAAAGCTTTAAATAAAAATGACTGTGGAACTATCCACTTTTATAGTATTTGCCGCATATTGCTCTTTCTGTTCAAGCGTTTCTGTTGGTTTAAGTACTAATTGAAGATGTTTGTTTGATCAAAAGCTCTTGGAATCGGTTGATTTTTGTGGTATATGTATATGAAGTTCCCAGTCAGAATGTGATACACCAGCGACTTATTGCAAAATGTACATGTTGATATCACTGCCATTTGTTACACTTACAGAAGTATATTTTGCAAAATCAAATTTAAGGTAGTAAATATTGTTCAGCACAATTTATTCACAAGTTTTAGCTAATTAAACGAAAAGATAGACAGATAGACAAAAATATACATATTTTCAAAGTATACAGCATAAACTTTTTTAAATCTGTAATTTTCTTTCTCTGAATAGATCATGTGACCTATATGGATACCATTATGGGTTAAAGTGTTAAGTTTTGAAATGGAAAATTCAATAGAATATAAGTCTAAAACCAAAGCTATATAGTTGAAAGTTTACTAATAATCTTTACATGTGCAGCTACAATACTGTTTCCCAGATTTTTGAAATTTTACTAGGTTCAAAAGATATGAATTTTCAAAGTTTATGCATCAGAAAAAAATCAACAAAATGGAGGTGAGGAAACTTTGAAAATTAATATTTATTTAACCAAACACAATTTGTACCTACACATATGACGATTATTTGTATGCAGTTTCAACAATGTAGTATAAGGGGTTGTTGACTCATATTCTTTGAATTTTATGTTTCAAAAATTTAATGCTTTTAATTGTGCCAAACTATGTTCGCTATCTTAAATATTTGTCGACTATAAAAGTGTTATTGACATTTAAAAGTATGCATTCCAGATAAATTATGTTCAGTATACAAGTATATCAATGCAGTTTAATTTTTCTTCTGTACAGGCTGAATTAATCACACTTGCTCGTACACATATTACATCTAGTGCCCAATTTCTATATCCTTTACACCCAACTTGTCTGGTATCATGATTAAATTTGTGTAAGAAATTGCAGTAAAAGGTGGAAGTAACTGAGAAAAAGTGCATACTTTCAATCCTAATTAATTGTATATTTGAATTTTTTAGATGAAGAAAAAGATGACATCTATAATGATGAGGATTATAATGATAATGAAGATGAACAGAAGATGTAACATAATTCCTACCTTTATCTGCAAGGAACATGTAATGCATTACAAAACTGGATCAGATTTATTTCGATCTTTCCAGTTAGCAGAAATTGTCAAGTTACTAGCTCCCCCCCAAATTATTAGGTGGCTGATTATTTAATGCGTAATGACATTTTTTCGGATACTTGATTGTTGGAATATGGCAGGAGTATGTTAAAAACGTTCTTTTGATAGCAGAAGAAACAATACAAAAATTCATCACCAAAACCTGTTCTGAAACCTGGGTACATATTTCTTATTCGTTACACCGATCTATGGAACATTATGTATATTGCTTGTTACTTAGTACTAACATACAATTTGGCATAGTTTTTGTTGGGATTATTCATAATAATAGGGTTGCTGAATAGCCCCTAATTAATGATTGTCCAGTTGAAGTATCACACTGCATTGTTATGCTAGTTTGTGATGATAAGGTAATAAATTTATATTTTTGAATCATCATTTTTAACGTACAAAAACATTCATGAATGTTAAGTTGAGAATGTTAATTTGAAGTTGCATTTAAAGTAACCATGTAAAACTTGACAAATTTCACAATTAAATTGGCTCGAAATTGACATTGTCTCCTCGACATCACCCCCAGTATTCTACTAATAAGTTTGTATGTTATCCCAGACTACAAATTAATGGTATTAATGCATTGCTCTTGTGTAGTTACTGTTGTACTGATTTTCAGAAAAATCCCATAACTTGCTTCTTTTAATTTGTTAAAAGAGATGCAAGTTCATTCTTTATGTAATTGAATACGAACTCGTCCTATAATTCATGTATGTTTAAGGTTTAGTCACTTTGTATGGTGCTGTTTTAAGCTGTTTGTATAGTTGAACATGCATTTTAGCTTTATTAGAAGATTTAGATGTTAGTTAATTAGTTGGATTGTACAGTATTTTGGTGCTCAGTTGGATATAAATGCAGTTTTATGGTAAACATTTTTTAAACTAAATGCATTTTGTATTCTTACTGTGGTCCATTCTTACCAGCTAATATTTTATTGGACCTGTAGTATTCAGGTGGTCACTATTTGTTAGGTTTTAAATGATGTAACCATAACCTTCATGCATGTAAGCATCTCTTTAAATGTATTTATCTTAAGATATTTTGTTAAAACAGCATGCTAATTTATGGTACTCTGCTGTTTCTCTTTGTGTGTATAATTAAGTGATAACTTGGGATAATATCGGAGCCTAATGTGGGTTGTGTATATATGGTGATAATAATCCCGGGGGTAATAATTCAGCTGCATCGTTGTCGTCACATGTTTCTCTGTTAACTCGTGAAATTAATCTACTACTTAATCGCTTCAGAATCACTTTTTAGGAACAGTTTCGGACCCATGTTTGTTTGCGATATGATTTCTTGTATGTGAACAATAAGAAGAATTTCACTGGGATTCAAATTAACTTCAGTCAAATTCAAAGTGTTTGTTGAATTGGGATATGTTTCTTCAATTTTGGCATTATTGAACATTATGAAAAATGGTGAAATGTGCTGTGGAGGTTTGTCACTAATTGGAACATTCTGTGAACAAGCAAAAAAAGTGTGATTAACTGGTAAACATTTAAAGAAATTCTGTGGTGTGTGTACAAAGCAATTAGTAGGTATAGTGACAGTTCATGTAAAAGTTATTTTATTGTACATAGAAAAAGTCACTTCCTGGATAATTATATTTTCATTGTTAAAGAAATCATGTGATAGAGGTGTATATATGAGGAATAAATCTATGCATTTCATTTGATAATCAATTACAACTTCTGTTTCATGAATTCTGCAATATTTATTAGTTAGCAGCGAGGGCGATACTGTGATATAATTTGTATAATCAGAAAAATACAACAAACACTGAGGGCATATATGTGTGTAGGTCATATTCCACTATTTGAAATCTCAGTCATTCACCATCATGAAGTTATGGCAATTCACCAACTAATTTAAAGAAACATTCATGCAAAAGTACACACTTGTTTGAGGGTTAATTCGGTGCATAAAAAATTAATACTTTGCAAAACTTATTATTAACTTGTTATAGTAATTTAAAATTAAAGCTGGAGACTACTATGCAAACCTGTATGTAGAATAGAAACGACAGTTTATCATATAGAACGTAAGCACAAGCTTTATTGACTCGCATCAATCTTAAAACTCATTCTTCAAGAGTTATGAACTGTAGAAATATATTTATCATGAATGGAATTGAGGAAAAATCCACATTACATTTTTTTCATATAAAATAAATGTTTTCTGAAACTTTAACATTCATGCTATGTTATGGTTATATTTTTAGTATGCAACGTACAAAATTTAATTAATTTTTTATGACATCTCATAAAAATCATAAGGTACATCCTACATCAAAATCCTGCAAACTATGTTTTCAAGTAATAAGTAAACGATACTTCCATCATTGGGTTTGACCGAACTGTAAATGCTGTGAAAAATGTTTGAATTATTAATTAATATTTAAAAAAACGTAATTTTTTTATTTGCTAAAAACACTAAATTGATTATATAATCAAAATCCCTGGTGCAATTTAAAAATGGTCAAAACCCAATTAAGGAAGTATTGATTAGTTGTTAAAAATATAGTTAGCCCGAATTTTTATCTACAGAGTTTTCCTGTAGGATGTACCTAATGATTTTCATAAGGTGTAATTAAATGCTAATTAAATTTTACACAATAGTTTCAAAATACTATTATGACATTGCTTGAATGTTAAAGTTTTAGAAAACATCTCTTTTGAGTGAAAAAAATTTAATGTGGATTTTTCACGAATTTTTATTTAAACAGTGACGAGGGTCCAGCTTAGCATTAAATGTCAAAGATAAAACTGTGTACTTTTAAAAATGCATAACTTATACCTCACAATTTCTTGATAATTGGAACTTGTACATGTGTTATCTTTATAATTATTATTTTAATGAAACCTACTAAAAAAGTTAATACATATCTAAACATACTTTCCCATAAATGGAAGTCAGGTATTACTGCCAAAGTTCACCACTAGAGGTCTTCCTACGCTTGAAGGAAAGTAAGCAACATGGTCAATTATTAAAGGCCTATTTGAACGTATATCACAGCGGAAGTTTGGTATAAAATTCTGTGATCCATTTTTTGAGTACACAGTCATGTGATAATGGATTCATTTCATTAATAAACATTTATCAGTATCATACTTTTAAGTATAAAAGTACTGTGTGTTTTAAAATTAAATATGTGTAATTTTGGGTTAAACTTTAAAAATAATTGTCCTTTGGCACAAAACAGACAAGATAGTAGATTTAACCTGGCCCACACATTGCTTTGACAGGTTTGCATAAAACCGTACAATTGTACAAGTATTTAGCTGTATTTTTAGAAGTCGAAAATTGAAAAATGTATTTAATTACAACTTAATTACAGTGGAATTAAACTATCTAAAGATGGAAGAATCAACTTTGTATATGTTAATTCACCATGGAATTCTGCTTATTTTTGGAGAAAAAAAATTTTAAATTTGGGCAAACCCATCATAAACCCAGTAAGAATTAAGCACAAAAGACGAAATATATACCCCATGGCAACCACAGTGACCTCTTGAAAAAATATACGCCATTATAATTAAGTGGCACCTCCCCATAACCACTTTAAACCTTTGTTATGATGTCTTACTATTTATACATATGGATAGATCTATTTAAATAACTCCCATCATCACCTACAAAATTTCATCTTTTATCTAATTAATATGTTTGTTCTTCTAATTGTCTACACACTAACATGGACAAAGCATTTTTGAGTCTTATTTCTTTGTTTTGATTATTTATTTTCTTTTCAAAACAACAGTGCTGGCAATATATCATATATAATCCTGTATTTCCAAAATATATATAAAAATTAATGCTATTTAAGTAAGAAGTAACGTAAGCTTTAATTGTATCAAACATGGCAATCACGCTGTTTTCTTGCCATATCATCATTCAACATTACCTTACAAGACTGTCTTACCTAAATTGATGAATAAAACCATTTCAACATAGTATACAAAAGTAGATATTCATTTTTTAATTAATTTCTTACTGACCCATCTGATTTTTTGAATTTCAAAACTATCCTCTATTATCTTAATTCCTTTTCTTGTTTAATTATGTTACATTCTGTCTACATTATTAAGTACACACTGATATAGACTCGAACATTTTGAGTTTATTCTTTGCATTGGTTATTCATTTTTCTTTTGTTCTGAATAATTTTGCAACCACTTCTTAATTGGTTCCACTGAGTAAAAATGAGGACCTCGTCCTCCTTGAAAAACTACTACACCATTTTGAATAATGTAAAGGCGTTCTGGATATGCTCCATAATTTGTCATGTAGTTATTATCCATTTTGTCAACAATAACTGGAAACGCTGTTGGATGAAATTCATTTAAAAATGTGGCTGCCTCAATTCTTTCAGCCAACATTTGTGGTTGCTTAACTTGGTAATAGTTTTTATGAAACTTCCATTCATCAACAGAATGAGCTTCTTCAATGTAAACAGTAACTAGATCTGCCACATCAGAAAAGTTGGAGGCCATTGCACAAACCTGTAATTAAAGGCATATAATGCAAAACTGCTTTATTTGCAAAATTCTCCTGGTCAACTTCAGTGCAATTTGTTGTTGAAGCAAATTTGTGTATCAAATTGCCATTCCCACAGTTTGACCAATGAAAGTCAGTCAACTACTAGACACAAAAACTATGAAATATAATATAATAATTTTTATTTATAGTAATATTTCATTACAACTGAAACTTATGTTGATCAGTAAAATTATTTCAGGCTTTGCATTTTTCAAGATTCGAGCCATTTCAAGACATGTTTTAATGAAACAAAATGCATAACTTCTACTTATATATTCTACATACCTCAACATACTTTCCTGTAAATGGAGGTCAGGTACAGCTACCAAAGTTCACCACTAGAGGTCTTCCTTGTCTCTGAAAATCAAGTAAGCGACAGGCTTTGCCATCAGAGTCCACAAGTTCAGAATTGTGAGCTTTTCCTCCCTCATATACAGATTTCCAAAGGTCCCCAGATGTAATCCTCAAAAAAAATTTATATGCTTCTAATCCGTAGAATGTGTCGACCTGAAAGTATTTGAACTTACACTTGGTTTCAGGAAAACTTGTTTTTGAAGAGTAGGTATATAATGCCATTCATAACCGGATTGTGTTAAATATATACATTAACCACTTTAGGGACTGGTCAGAAATTACCACAGGGGGGGGGGGTTGGTGCATTTCAAAAACATGTTGCACAAAAAAATCCAATCCCCCCTCCAGGGTTAGCACAAAAAATTGCAACCCCCACTAAGAGCAAGTAAAAAAATGATGACCCGCCCTCCGACAGGCGAGCGCCCGCAGGGCGCAAAGCGAAACTAGGGGGGTCCGGGGGCATGAACCCCCGGGGAAATTTTTAGATATTTCATTTGATTTCCTGCAATCTGGTGCATTTTGGGACTATTTCTTGCCATGATACATTGTGCCACTTTTTATACCTTCAAACT
>JAOXYB010043270.1:0-12664 GCA_028565635.1 Phoronis ovalis | reverse complement strand
CTACAAGAATATCAATATAACAAAGCAATAAAGTTATGAAATTTAAAATAATACAGAATCGGAAAAGCCGCCCATCAATATCAAAAGGCACACCCGGACTTGCGACCGGCCAAGATGTCTTAAAGTAGCTAGCTTTTTGTCCGCTCCGAACGCTCGACCCTCAACCAAATAATACCAAAGTGTATTAATTACAAATCTTCCGACTTCTATACATTTTAAATATAGAAGGCCCTTAAACTAGAGTTATACCCTATAGTATACGATATAAATTAAAACATTAAAAGATTTACCAATATCCTATGACTTAGTGAATTGATACAATTTTGATTTCTTTCTTCTGTCTTCTTAGTGTCTGCTTTCTAATTTCTTCTTTTGAGTTAATAACGTCTTTGAAAAAACAAAAATCGCACTACGTCTGTTGCTACCAACTGCTTACAGTCAATAACTTGGATTAATTTTAGGTTTGTATCCATAAAAAGATTTTTGGAATTTGGTTTGTATCAGTCAGTTTGCGTAAAAATGGATTGCTACTCAAATATTTTAAATTTTGGATTGCTACCCTTAGATTTCACAAAATTTGGATTGCTACCTTCATATTTCAAAAAAATTGGAGTGGGTTGCTACTATAAGCTAAACTGTTGGATTGGGTTTGCCGGCACATCCAAGTAGTCAAAAAACCATGAGTACCCCGGGCATACTTTAATGCTTCATAGTCAAGACGTGCCGCCTGGATTCAAGAGCGAACAGAAGTAGCAATGTTATTATTATATTATTATAGTGAAAATTCCTGCCAATCCTTGTTCAAAGCCGTGTATTGACTCCCGGTGGGATATTGACTTCACGAACATATATTTCTGAATGTAACAACAGTAGATCTATATCGGTATCAGGTGTTCTTATGACGATGTTGTCAAATTCAATACTAAATCTAGGGCAATGGTCAACAAAGACGAATATCTGCTTCTTCATAATTAACACTGACTGGTAATAAACAGTTGTCATTTTTTTACTGTCTTAATTTCTGTTGCTTTCTCAAATTGACCAGTAACAATAATTTATTTTCCCTATCCAGTTCTAAATGGCCTATGTTACAAACTTGTTTGCAAAAAATATGCATAACTCACGTTTAGGTAAAGGTATTTCTCCGCTGTGAATAACAGTTTGTGCATATGTTCATACACCGTATCTTCTGATAATCTCAGAAGTTGTAATACAAATTTCAACGTTGTAACGATCAAATGTTACTTGAGATTGCCTGCACCCTGGAATCTGGGACAATGGTCTAGCTATGTTATCATAAAATTTCCTAGCAAGTGTAGAGAATGTCCACTGCTGTTCAGGTTTTATTATAAGTACAACAGACATGACATCTTTATCATGCATGACCATTCCAGAGGCAATATTTATCAGCGGCACACTTCGTCCGGCTTTAGCATAGCCGGATTAGCAATAGCTCCTCTATCGATAATGTTCATTATCTTCTTAACATTACCCTCACCCTAATCTTGTTGACATCTTTGTGCGTATCAGTGTGACTGTCTTCATTTAATTGTACCATGTCTTTAGTTGCAGATGCGATTGCTGATCTTTCATGTCGGGTAACAAACCATTTATCTACCGTATTCTTGTTATCCTATTATCGCATGAGAGGTTTTACTGAATCTATTTGCAGTTTGTTCTACTGCCATATCATTCCAAGCTTGAGAAAATGGCTTCTTAGACCTAGAAACTGCGAGGTCTTCTTTTCAGAATGCTTCATAATCTTCAGGGGCGCTGTTTTCTAGTTGTTTCATGTCAGCCAGATAAACAGGCATCCATTTTGCGTCCATTTCAGTCGATTGAAAACAAATATGGAGCATTGCTGTTGCTGCCTGAAGGTGAAGCTGCCAGCTGCCTCGGTGTTCTGCTCGTATGAATCATGCTTATATAAGGAACTGGTCACAATTTATGCAAAGGGGTCGGCATATTTGTGGGGGGGGGAGCGTAAGAAAAGTTTAGACCCCTTACAAGGGGAGGAGTCTAAAAAGTTTTATCATCAATGTGAGGAGGTCAAAAAAGTTTTACCCCTTTTTCAACATGTCACTGTGCAAAGCACATGCATCCCAACTTTGCAAAATAACATAAAAGAACCAAATTTTCTTTGAAATATATTTCATTGTATTTTTTTCCAATAAAATGCTACATAATCCGTATTACAATTCCAAAAAGTGGCACATTGTGTCCTTGCAAAAATAGTCCTATAATGCACCAGATTGCAGGAAATCGCACCAAATATTCAAAAAAGGTTTCCAAGGGCGATGCTAACTACCAAACACTTCTGTGGAAGGAGGATTTTTGTTACCGAAATGGAACAACTAGAACACCACATGCCCCAAATGTGGTTGGACTGTCAATGATGGACAACTTGATATTAAGTATTATATGACTCAGGGGGAAATCCCTCCAGTCCAAATGCAGCTCATTACGTGTACATGCAAGAAATCAAACTGTGAAAGAAAATCCTACGTCTGCTTTACGATACAAATGTCTTGTACGCCTGGTTGCCACTGCAATAGGGAAACCTGCACACATGCCCTCATGTGGCAGCAGCAGCGATGGCAACAGTGACAGTGTCTAGTCAGCATATGTTCACAAGGTGTTGGTAATTTAGTGCACAAACAGTGTATTTGCAATTCACCGGCGCTTACATTTGATATAATCCGTAACAGGTGCTTGAACAACATTTTCATTTGTATATTTTTTTAGGCTTTTCTTGGTAGAAACTGGAAATACAATTGTAACAGTTGATATTGTTTATGTTTATGAATGAAAATTCAATTCTTGTTTCCATTGAAATTTAAACAATTATCTCCCTACATCCTCACTCATACAGCTATTGCTTGTGGCGAAAACGCTGAACTGGTGCTTATAATCACGAAGAAAGTGGCTACTGACTGTATACTGCTTTGGACATATATGTTATTTAACACTTTATGTAGTGTTTACATAAATAAAATAACACTTACTCTACGTAACGTTTACACAAATATCATACAGCTAATAGTTCAGCTATTGTATGGACTGCTTCAGTATTTACAAGACGTGCAACTATCTCGGCAATAATCATGACGTCATGCATGACGTCATACATTAATTTGCATAATAAGTATATTATATGCTTAGGGAACACGTTGCACAACATGCCTATTAGAGCACAAATTGTATTTGTACGTGCAATTGAGGTCCTCACATATATGCTATAAAATATTCAGAATTGGCAGAAATTCAAAAATGGCGTGAACTTTCAAATGCTCCTAATCCCAAATTACAAATTCACACTACATTTTTTCTTTTTAAAAAACAGTAGTAGAGAAAATGTTATACGAAAGCATGAAAAAGTCACCTTTCCTTTATCTAAATTTGGCTAAAAACGGTAAAATATATCAAGGACCCCAAATTTCAAGTAAAATTAAGGGAACACGACCTTTTGACCTCTGGTGACCCCATGCAGCGTTCTATCGTAGTAAAAGTTAATTGACCGCGTAGCAAATGTCAACTTCTTTCCAATAAGTGGCCATTCTCTACAATATTTTCTCAGAGCATAAAAATATAGGATATAATGTTATCCTTACCCCCGTTTAGACCATTCTGCTGACTCAGCAACAAAATCATAAAAGCGTCCGTAGCTAAAAATTGGCCGAGATGTACAAATACCCTGGAATTGTGAGTTAGGACCAAAGGTATTCAAAAAATGTCATTTTGTCTTTTTATACGCAAGGTCTATTTTTTGCCCTCGGCTGACAGACTAATACAGCGCTACTCGATTGTATCGTACATTAAAGTTTAAGCGTTACGCGATTGTGTCGTATGCATGTTATAATTTATTAATGCATAATGATAGCTAAGATGAGGCATAATAATTGTTGCTGTTACGATTTCGAGTGTGTTTCGATCTGGTGATGAGCAACGCATGCGCATTAGTGTTCGACATCTCCATATTAACCTGACCTATTTCACTTCTCTGATTAGACTTCAATAACAAATGACGAAAACGAGACGAAAGCGGCAAGCCAGCGTCCTCATATTGCTTTATAACAAAGTGAAACTGTTTAAGAGCGGAAAGCCTACATCGAACAAAAAAGCCCTAGGGATAAGAAGGCCGGAGGCCGGTACAGAATTTATATTATATATATGAAGACAGCTTTGCATGGCTGAGTGCACGGTACGACTGGGGAATAGCTCCTACCCAGCACTTTTACCACAATATTACAATTAACAAATATCCTTTATATTTATACCTGTAAATCGTCTCCTTGCTGCCAGAAAAAAGGTCATGCCCACTTTTATCGTACTCCTTCTATTAAACTCCTTCAAAAAAATCATTTTGACCGACATGCATGCCAGTTTCCAACTATGCCACTCTAAAATATCTTCAAAAACCCACCCTGAAATATCCCCTTGACGTCAAATACCCACCCTGAAATATCCCACAAGTGAAAAAACCTACCCTGAAATATACTAGCTGGTAGCCCAAAAAAGGGACCCTGAAGGGCGGCACATGTATATATATACGGATATAGGAAGTGTCCCCCCCCGGTCTGATGCTCATGTTTCACCGACTATAAACTAAGTAATGTCAAAGACCGACTTCAGTTACTAGTATCTATGACCCTCAGTTATGTTATAGCTAATCCCAATCAGCTTCATGCATGCATATACTACTATCTTACTGGTCTTTTTGGTTAAGTCATGTGAAGTACAGCCATACCAGCTGAACAAATATATAGAAAAAAAATAATTTTTCCATGCCAACATTATAATATGTACCTGAAAAGCTGGCAAAAATAATTTCAAGTAGATCACTGAAATAGTTGGACAGGCATTTTTATAATGCCACATAAATTTGGTTCCAACGCCATTGTAAAAAAGCAAGTGGGCTTCTTCAGGAGCAGATAAATACTCCTTTTCATTTCTAAAAATATCTATGCTCATGGCATAAAACAATTTGCATAATGTACTCACAGCAAGACTTATAAAACGGGGTCAGTTCGATAAGCCGACATCCCATTAGTCCGACATATCTCATTTGTGCGACATCCCATTAGTCCGACAATCCATATTTTGTTGTCAGTTTCCACAACGTACACGAAGAACTTGCATCTCATCAGAAAGCATCCGGTATTTAGTTCAACTGCATCTGACGAAAAAATGAGGATTTTGCTACTGCCAAAAACATAAAACTAGACTTTGATGCAGCTGTTGTCTCACTCGGCATTGTTTGAAAAGCAATTTATAGAGAATATGGTTATCTATTAAAAGTTCGTTGCTTGTTGTACTACTGCAATATTACGTACTAAGATTTTTAAAAACAACAAAAACAGAATAATTTACAGAGCTAGTTATTTTTAATTATATACATTAACATAAATCGATCACTAATCAGTCCAGTTCTAGATCGTTCTCACGGTGAACATCACTTCTATTAGTCAAGAATCACATGACCGTTCAAGTTCCTCTCTGATCCCCACATTTAATTTACTCATGCCATTGATTGAACTATCATGTAATTATCACGCGCTGTTGATAACAGGTGTTATTGGTCATTGACTATATATGTCAGAATAAATCCATCCGTTGGTGTTCCGTACTTTTGCAACTAACGCCTAGCATAACCATGGTAATTTTTTGTTATATTTTTTCAATTTAACAAGAGCGAAATAATTACGTCATTTACCTTTTGCCAACCGAGAGAAACCTTTTCTCTCTGCGTGATTCATCGTCGCCTACCACGTTTATTGTGTCATTATGACTTATTCTGAATAGATATCGCAGGTGAGCTTGCTTTTTGCTTAGCAGACAATGATAAACTCTCGCAGTACATCATGACTGTGATCGACCCCTACCAGTTTAGTCCATTGTTATACCTATTATCATAAGCTGCAATTTGATTGGTGTCAAGACTTTCGTGTTACTTTATATAGAAATAAAGAGGTTATCGTTGTTCTGCTTTTCGAGATAATAAACAAAAATGGACTATGTTTAAGCCCAGACGTTTGTTGAGAGGGTACGGAACACTAACGGATGGATTTATTTATTTAGACTGTGACTACATATACATTAATGCAATTTTTGTAGTTGTGAAACTAATGTAGAAATTGCTTTCCAACTGTCCTAAATATTACTTTTATCAGACTGCTTTTCTTATTGAACATTTAATTTGAAATACAAACATTCCTTTATGATATTGGTTATTACGAATTAGTTACTTTAAAAAAAATGTTTTATGTGTTCAGTAATTTCACAATGATTCTTTTTGTGTTTAGTAGGACTTGTTTTTAGTTATTTATTGTAATAATTAATATCATTATTTTTCTAGAAGGTTAAAAATTGTTATCTTTCATTTTGTAATGTTATAAATTTCAGGAATAAATTTATTTTGACTAATTAAACTGATTTTTTGCTAGCTCAGATAACCAGTATAACTCAAGTCGTCGCCATGCGTATCCAAATGTTATTTTTCATCGATTTTAGTTAACATACTAGTTAATATTGTAAGCGTTACACATTTTTAGAAACAGCATAGTCTGTATATTTAAAACTTTTATTTTTATTTTGAATACGCAATGCCACTAAGAATTATTACTACTTAAAAAGCTAAAAAACATGCGATTCAATTTCGTTAGAAAAAACGAGGTTTTTATTTTCCGATGTATTCTATCAGTGTCCACAAAAGTAGGTCACTCAACTCCTCTCTTACCTGTAATACCGTTTTAATGCATTATTTGAAAATCCCATGTCCTACTATCAATATCTCAGTTTTATCGATAATCACGCAAATAAACTAGACAATAGGTTCCTTTTTTAAGTTTAACATATCTATTTTAGTTGGAAAAACTTTAAAATATGCAAATGCACTTTAGAAAATGTCTTTCTCATTCACGGATTGTACAAGTAATCAGAGTAACATTCTGTGCCAAATATTACTCTTCAAATTAAATATCCATGATACAAATATGAATCTGTGATTACCTTTGATTTTGTGATAATTAACTCGAGCTAACCTCGCTTTCATAGTTTATAATGGTTAACGGAATTTTCTCGGAAGATGTCGGTGTCAGGTTGCTAGCAATTTCAAAAACAATGTCGAATATCTAAGTAAACGTAAACGCGCAGAGATCAAGGCAAATGCTGTTTGAGATACTAGGCGCGTACTTGATCTAATTAGCATAATCTTGGGTATCAAGCTGCTTACAAAAATAATACATATCTAAAACGGATAAGCCTATCAATGAAATTTCAACGCAAATTCATTTGTTTTATATATTTTATTTTAAATAAAAGTATTTTTAATTCGTAGAGTTGCGTCATATCTTAAAATGGCACTGATGACATAGCAATTTTCCTCACTAAAAAGTGAGATAATTATGGTCGTTAACAGGCACGGATACAGAGTAAAGCTGTGACCGTTTTCTAAATTAGTGTCTTTTCTTCCCTCCAACTCATCGCCCTTTAGAAATAGCAATTTGAAGACTTAAAGAAGCTTAGCTTTATATGTAACAAACTAGGTCCTTACCATCTCAGGTGCTCGATATTTGCATACAGGTACTTGGTTATTAACTTAATAACTTCAAAAAACAAATAGCCAAGGGGTGAAAAATGGTCCTAACCAAGTCCTATGCCAAAACTGATTTCTTATCCAAGATTTAAATTTTTCGGCAAGGAAAAACTCTAAGCAAGACCTAATTCAAAACCAAACAAAACGTACACCGCACCGCGAAAACTGAACCTTAAGAAAGACTCTTTTCAATAAACAGACTCTAGGCAAGACCAGGGTTAAAAACCATAATCTGTTTGGTCAAAATTGTTGATTTTCACTCTTTCTCCTGTACAGTGCTGTTAATGATGCCAAATAGCTCTACAACATAATACTACAAACTGCGCGTGTAAGCGCACTGGAAACGTGAATATCACGTAAAATAAGAACATTAAAAAATCTGGGGCTAAATTATAAATATATATTTATATATAAATATTTATTTTAATCAACATAAAGCCCATATTATGGACACTTGTGGCCTTCACAGCAAAATATAAATTCACATTTTACTTAAAACAAAATTATTTAAAATTTCCTTGTTAAAATTAATTAGTCTAAGTGATAGATTTAAAAAAAGATACTCCAGATACTGTCATTATGCATAAACGACGCTTTGGCTAAAAACAAGGATAATTTGCAACGGCGTTTGTTAGAAGATAAACATAAATAAACTAACAATGTTTCGGCCTTTCAACAAGCATTACGGAGAAAGGAAATGTCTTAATTATTACGTTAAATTGTCATTATATGTCATTAAATAGAAAACAAAATTACTGCCTCAGATTCAATACCGTAGCAAAACAATGGCGCAAAACGTAATTTAAAAAAAGGTGATCTACACGTGCTGTCACATGTAACAGCGCCGGAAGTGTTTTAAGGTTATATGACTATTTACGATTTTTTTAGATCATACCTGAACAAGTAACACATATAATGCAAAATAAAAATAATAAATGCGATTTAGTACGCCTGCATAGGTAGTAAAAGTTGATGGTAAGATGCTCGTTATATAAAATGCGTTATTTACCAGTTTTAAGCAAGAGTTTTTGCGATTGTTTATAGAACGAACGTAATGTAATACATGTGCGTTTTAATCTGTAAGATTGTAGAATAGGAGTAGTTATTTTGGAATTAAAATACAAAATATAGAATATCTATAGCCCCAACGATGAACATGTTGTTCTGCAGGGACTGAACAGAGGTTAGTTGGAGTTGAAATCCGGGGTTAAGTAGTCTTGCTCAAGTCCCTATGAACTTTAAAAAAAAAAAAATTAATGTTTATTTCTCTTTTTTATGTCTTTTACATCAGTGTTTTTAATTATCTCGAACATTTTTTTTTTTTACTACCATAGAATTAAACATAATTTTTTTTTTTTAAGTTCACAAGGACTTGAGCAAGTCTAGGGGTTAAGATCCGACATATTCCTTCGGAATAATTTAGAAGTCCACCAGAAAATCTTGCTGTGGACTCGGATTTGGACATACATGTTACAGCAGTAGTTGATGAGATGGGGGATGCTCAAAAATTAGCTGTCGGACTAACGAGATGATGTCGGGCTAATGGGATGTCGGCTTATCGATACGCTATAAAACACATAACTTGCTTAATAAAATGATTGTACAAAGGAAAATTTAATTCTTGCGTGTTAATCAATGTTTGCATTACATTTAGTAACTAACGTTGGCTATGTTATCAGATTTACTTCAAATTGTAATAAATATTTTTATATTCATTTATATTTGTTTACTTAACGTACCTCTTTGGAACTATCAGTCGCAGTTTTCCCTCGCTGCGTCAATGTTTTGGTATCAGTGGTCAATGTACATGTATCTTACCTGTGGGGGATTTAACACAACCTCTGGTAGATACGAGTTTTTCAATAGAAGTGTTTGCACTTGAGAATTATTTGTTTGGCCTATTACAAGGTTTTCTGTACGTGCTTCATTGACCATATCTCTAATTTGGTTCTGTAAAAAAAATATTTTAGTGTTAAATCTGGAAAAAAAATTGTCTTGAATATTAATGACCTCAGTGTCAGTGATGTTAAGTTACGAAATCACGCTTGTCAGTTCAATAATTATCAGTTCAATAATTTTTTGGTGGGGATGTGCAGCCCAGTTGAAAATAGATTGTATAATAACATACTTCTTACTGAGATATTCACTAATTAAAACTCTTCTGTGACAGCTCCTTGAGGAAACCATGCCCGGGAGGTCACTCAAGGTATTGTTTGGTGTTAATGTGCAGCCCAGTTGAAAATGGATTGTATACTTCTAACTGTATTGTTTTGGATTGCTACTGTAAAGAAATTCAAAAATTGGATTGCTACCCACTGCTTACAGCAAATAATTTGGATTAATTTTAGGTTTGCATCCATGAAACGATTGTTGGAATTTGGTTTGTATCAGTCAGTTTGCGTAAAAATGGATTGCTACTCAAATATTTTAAAATTTGGATTGCTATCCTTATATTTAAAAAAATTTGGATTGGGTTTGCTACCGCAAGCTAAAAAAATTGGATTGGGTTCCGCAGCACATTCCCGTAATCAAAAAACCATGAGTACACCGGGAAAACATGACGAATCCTCAGGAATGTCAATTAATAGTTGTAAATTAAATGTTTAATGTGTGTGTAGCTTAAAATAGCACACTGTCTAGTCTGCATTACATAACTGTGTCTATATGACATTAGATCTCTGATATATTACCGTTATCTATGTATGTATGGATCATATCGTAATCGGCAGGCTTCAAATACTGCATGTACATGTATGAAACTGAAATATTTGTTATTAAATTTATGTTCCTTACGTAATTAACATTTTTTGATTAACACTGCAATGAAGAGCTGGTATTTAAAGGAGGTATTTGGATATTGTGTTATATCTATTATCAAACATTAGAATTATTTGATCGCTAGTTGTTTTTTGACAGACATATATTCAAGTTTAAGGCTTTCCTATCGCCAGTTTCAATTTCCCGTAAATAATATTTAATCCCGTTATTTTTTGTTATATAAGTATATTATATAATGCCATGCTATCTGTATAAATATAAATCTATATAGTAATACGCTTAATATACGTGTCTGTGTCAAGATCTCCTCTTACACGACCCATCAGACTGCCTAATTGACCCGATATATGTCTTAATAGTACTCACCGCTTTGTTTAAAATTATACTTTATTCGTTTGACTAAACTTAAATACATAATCCATGGCAAAATATGTAATTTTTTTGTGACCGCTTTCGCCATTTTGGAACTGCGACTGTGTTGGGAGGCCCTGACCCGATCTGACCCGACAACCGTACCTAGCAAGGTACTTCCTGTTTGCATATAGGGAATCGCAAGACCTGTAACACGAGACAGTATGTAATCGTACTCATTGCTTTGTTGTTAAAATCAATTTAGTTCCTCTGACGACACTTAAATACTTAAACATAATTCAAGCCGAAATGTCTTGTAATTTCTGAATGGAGTTGGTCGCCAGTATGTTGACAATTAAACTCGGAAATTAGTTCCCTGTTTACATTGATAACGACGTACTGACCGATTGTTACCGTGGAGGCTTTTCGCTGCTAAGCCGTCTTAAGTCACTCTTTTTCCGCTAATTAAGTACCACTAACAAAGACAAAGATAGACAGCTTACAAGACAGACGCCTCCAAGATAGAATGTTTAAGGTAGGCGTATAATTTACAACTTATAATCTTGAGCTGAATTGTAATTTATATGTCCCATCAATCCTAAATGCCGCGCAGAGCATCAAAGCGGTCGATGTGCTTTTTTAATTGGGGACAAAAGATCGAATTTTTGCAATAATATTAGTTTTAGAAAAGGCAAACTATCTTGGCAAAGCATCTACAACAGAATGAAAACGAAGTAGAGACCTAATACGTGTATGTCCATTAATACTTTTCCAATGTACAGTTTTTCTGAAAAAAATGTTGCAGACTAGTTGAACAAGCCAGTTACCCATGATGAAGTCTCCACCTTCATTGATGCCAGATATGTCAGTGCTCGTGATGCTTTCTGGCGTTTGTCAGAGTACACTTTCATGAACAGTCTCATACCATCGTCAGCCTTCCTGTGCACTTACCACGTCAGCAACCTGTCTCTTTCCGAGAAGGAACATAAGTCTCTACAGTCTCTACAGAGAACTGCGGAGAATGATACCATGCTCACCGCATGGTTCAAGCTAAACAGTACTGACACTGATTCCCAACAATACCTGTGCACAGAGATTGCTAATCACTATACGTTTTCCAAGGAAAACAGAAGAAATGTACAAAGAGGAAAAGAGGTGGTGCCAACATCATTAGTTGCATGTACTGTGTTAGTCCAAAGGATGTTGGGTATTTCTTGTTCTCGGAGGACCCAATCAATTAAGGGCAGAGTGTCCTTATCCATCGAATACACCATCGGATGTCAGTCTACTATGTAGTATTCAGATTCCAGTCACACATGCATATTACATGGTTATCAATATGTCGCAAGAACACATATTCGATAAATTGGGAATTCATTTGGCATCACCTGTTTTTCCCATGGTCAACTCTATATGTCGCATTTTCGAGGGCCCGCTGTTTCAATGACATATATGTTGATCAGACAGCAACACAAGGCAAATTAGGTATCAGACATTGTAAACAGAATATTGTGTGCAATGAGTTTTGTAAATTTAGTTATATTATTTAGTTATATTAGACATATTTAGCTTATTATCAATTTTTGGATTTGTATTCTTTTAAATTTCAGTTTGGATTATTGCTGTATTGTTATAGTAATGTACAAAAACCAAAACATTTACATTGTTATGTTGTTTGTATTGTTATGTTACATGACTGTTATAAAGGCCAAAGGTATGTTAACAGTATTGCTCATTAAACATTATTTGCAAGTAAACACACACACCCACGCACCCACGCACACACGCACACACATATATATATATAGATATAGAGATATAGATATAGATATAGATATAGATATAGATATAGATATAGATATAGATATAGTTATAGATATAGATATAGATATAGATATAGATATAGATATAGATATAGATATATCTATTCTATATCTATAT
>JAOXYB010043259.1:0-12664 GCA_028565635.1 Phoronis ovalis | reverse complement strand
CTTTTGATTCAGTAACAACTACTTCCTCTGAAAGAGTCAAGGTGGTATTGACATCATCTATGTTAACTTCTGTTTCGTAATCATACTCTCCTGTTTGGATTTTATGCTCAATAACTTCTAAATAAGACTTTGGAGACTGAACACGACCATCATTACCTGGCATTGGTTCACTGATTTCAACAGCTGTTTTCTTTGTTTTTTTCTTGGATACTTTTTTTACATAACTATCAATAAATGTATGTTCATTGTTCTGCAATGTATCCAATGTTTCGGGCTCAAATTCTGATATTTTTACCCTCTTATTGCCACGTGATGTCTTTCTGGGAGATGGGTCTCGTGAAGCACCACTGGCATAGCGTAATAGCTTTCCACAGTTTGAACACACAGGCGGACTGTCTTCAGAAAATTGATTGCACCAAGTTTCATGATATCCACGATGCTTGCACTCTAAGCAGCGTTTCACCGAGCGTCCCACCATAGGACGAATGCCACATTGACACCATCTAGAACTCTCCCTAGTGTCAAGTCGGTCTACCTGCAATGGTGTCATAAATCGTCCTTCTCTTGTATTCTGTCGAGAGACAAGAAATTCGCGAAGCTTATCTTCTCTTACAGAAGGCACTGCATATGGCAAACCATGTTGTAATTGAAGTTGTGCTCTAAAGTTGTCATAATCAATGCTGTTTGAATTAGACATGGTTGGAACTGATGAATAAAATGATTTTTGCCGTTGGTAAGACTTCAAAGACTCCCTGTCACTATCTGCAGAATGGCTTCGTGTAACCCTGGGTAAGCGTACAGGACTTTTTGTCCGTCTGTTTCTTTGCTCATTAGCCAAATGTTGACTTACTCGCCGCGCCGGGCTGTTTGCAAAGTGAACTTTTTCATTGATTGTTGGTAATGCTAAAGATTGATTAGTATCTGACCGATCTAAAGATTGTGTTAATTCTTTTTTGAAGTCATAATAATCAAAATTGCTGCTTTGTAGCGACTTCGCTACTCCTGAACTACTGTCATGGCTGCTGGCTGTGTCCAGCCGATTATTAATTGCATTAGAGGTCTTATGTTGATCTGAAAGTCCATCATCTTGTATATTAAACTGATTTGATCCATAACCTAAATCTTTGCTTTGATCTAACTCAGGTGATGCAGGCACTCTAGTCTTTTGTGATTTCTTGACACAAACAGCATCAATTTTTGACTTAATATTACGAATATCTGGAAGATCTAATTTTTTTGCGTGGCGTAATCCTTGGTGTAAATGATCCAAAGCTGGGTTACGCTGATGTCCATGTCTGTCCAGTTTGCTACACCAGTTAACTAAAGGAAATTCATTTGGTATTGGTTTTCTTTGATACTAAAAAAATAAACAAACATTTGCACTTATTTGAGTTTATATAAAATAAAGGATTTCGGATCAAAATCAAATGATGAAACTTTCAATCAGTTTTATTTCTGAACAGAAAAGAATTGGTGATGAAGTATAATGGGCACAATGGTATTTTTTTAAATAAAATCAAACCTAATATTCTAAAAATTGTGCAAATTGAAAACAGCTTTCGACTTACCTAGTATTATTTACAATTTGAAATTACAAACATAGGTAATGACAGGAATACAGATATTCCACACAGGGAATGTATTAAGATTATTTTGAAAATTAACCAGGTATACTTACATGGTGCAAGGGTATTTTTTTTACTTCATTACGGTTTAATAAGGCAGCTACTCTTCTTTGTTCTCTCCGTAACTGAGCCAATTTCAATGGCTCCACTGCCATCTTTAAAACCTCAGAAACGTCACTTTTGTGTCACCTTTAGTTTGTACATGATCATTTTCACTGAAAGATTAAAGACAGCAAATACATTGTTGTGATTTTTTTCAATATTTTCACATTTTTGAAAACTCTGATATGATATATAATTTTTTTAAATTTAAATTTAAATACCGTTTTTTGTGCACCAAATTATCATTCATATTTTTTTTACAAAAATCTGCCTTTGATGTCATTTACAAAATTTAATCTATAACCCTACATGTTTGAAAAGCAGAAATCAGATTACCACATGGTATGAAACGGTAGACTGAGGTGATATTTTGTATACCTTTACTGGTTAATTTTCTGAGTTAGTCTAGTTTCCTTATTACAAAACTTAACAGTACCATAAACAAATATCAAAAAATCATTCTTTTAAATGGAATTCAATGTTCAAACTTAATATCAAGCACAAAAATAACTGAAATAGTCACCAGAATAACCGAACAGCTTTATACTCAAAGGTTAATAAGAAAGAAACAAGTCTAAAGGAGTATTCAACTTCAACAGTGAATAAGCACAGTCTGACATAATTTTTTTTGTAAGCCAATCCAAGCATACCATTACAGTGGGACAGCAGGATCAGACATCATAGATACCTACCCTTCATCCTAAAAATTGTTCACACACATAATTACATAATATTTACAGGGACAAATCTTTTAGAAATTGAACAATTTATTTTTTAAAACTTCCTCCTTTTTCTAGTTTATACAAAGAATTATATTTCCTCCCTCCACTAAGCTACATCTTCTCTGTAGTGTATAAATATTACTTGAACTGGTATCTGTAAATTTTAAAAACCTACGTAGCTCGTGACATTTTAAAATACATGTACTACAGAAAATAAAAAACCAAAAGCAATAAAACCTTATATACTTGGAGTACAAGTTTATGAGTTTATGTCCAACTTCTGTTATCACGAAATATGAAGTGCCTTTTTATGTCACACACATTATCTCTCCAAGGATGTAAACAAGGCAATTAATGGTTATTACACACATTGTATATTCAATGTTCTGTCTAGGCATCATCACTTATGTGTGACCATTACCCACTTATGTACAGACTGTGTGTCATTTGGAGTAGTTATCCATGTACTTTGCAGAATTAGGTAAAAACCAGCAGTAAGTTCTGTTTCACAGGGTACATCAATGAAATTGGAATATAAATACTGTTTATATAAATGGCATGTTATAATTATAATAAAGATATTAAAGAGACAAATGGCTTTCAACATGAGATAATTCTGATGCACTAATGAAAACTCAAAGCTGAATATAATATGCATATTGCATTGGCAAATATCGTATCATTCATGTAAAAAAAAATCAAAAATGTATTTTTTTAAAAAGTATAATAAAAGTATTTAAATTATACGATTGTAAAGTGCACTTTTGCAAATAATTGACATTAACAAAAAGTCCAAACGTATCTCTAATCAGGTGAAAACTGAATTGACATTTAAAAGGTAAATAAATCACAGTTACTCCAGGGTAGTAAATTTACATCAGAATTTTAAACTTTTTTAATACCCTCAGTCTTCTTAGTGTAAGTTTTAAAATGCAATGCTATACAGCATGGTAACAATGACAACTGATATGTGTGTAACAAATCTTGATAAGAATCTCAATTACTTCAGGGGCACTGTAAATGAACATTATGGTATTTTAATCTTTAACCAGCCAGAAACAATTAATTTAAAACATATAATATGTTGCAACAGGGGAAAATGACATTTTATAATGAAATATTCTATTGATTACATTTATCACATTTACAGTGGTTATTCACTTTATTCTGAAATGTCAAATTTTACAATTTATGAATGGTTTGATTATATACCCAAGCATTTAAAGTGGATTTTACATTGTGCATTGAATGATTTGGAAATACCACTTAATAAAATTTTGACATAAAAGACTAACAAATCGATGGATTTTGACAGTCTAACTATGGAAACCAGAGACACTTTGTCAGAGGCATGACAACTTTGACTTTTCCACCATCATGCTGATTCACTTTTCTCTAAGCAATATTTTTCATACGAATAGGTACTAAGTCAGCAATTTAGCCAGGCTAGAATCTATCCTCCAGATTAATAACCCAGGAATAATAATAAGTGTACCATGTATACAAGATATTCAGAGGTTGGAGACATTTTTTAAATGTATATCTTTTTTTATTATTAATAGTAAGTGTACCATCAGTCAAGATATTCAGAGGTTGAAGACATTTTTTAAATGTTTATCTTTTTTTATTATTAACAAGTGTACAATCAGTCAAGATATTCAGGGGTTGAAGACATTTTTTAAAATGTTAAATTTTTTTTAAAGTGATTTCAAATTGACTTTTGGGTGGAAAGATGTTGAATGAGTGTCTTTTTAAAATTAAAATTGAAGTTTTATTATTTATGATTTACTTGATTAGACAGCAAGATATTGTCAATAACATCTGTTTGGTTTGAGATAGCTTATGCTGAGTTCTAATTAAATAGGGTGTTCAGGTGAAATAAAATTTATGTCAACTACAATTTACACTTTATGTTAAAAATACCACTGAACATCAAATCCTATTGTTTTATTAGTTATAGCACTTTCTCAGAAAAGCTGACTTTTCAAAATTACATCATGTGAAGCGATTCATTTTTAAACTGGATAAATAAAACATTCTAGTGAATTAAATTACATTAGGTTCATTATGCAGTTATGTCCTGGGGAGTTGAGCTTGGACCAAGGGAAGATAATTTAATTAGGACTATATTTTAAATCAATTTAGCAACAAAATTGTTTTGGTTACTATTGTATTCTACCTTTTGCATAACTTGACAATTAGATCTTTTTGACATCATAATGGTTTCTTGGAATGCACTTAAGATTTAGAACAATTTTATCGGATTTAGTGTTTGTGTGTACAAAGCAATAACTCAGCTCATCCTTTATATGCAACATCACTTTCATCAACATATACATGTAACATAGGTGATATTTTAAGAACTATTGCTTCTAATCATCAAATAAAATTAATTTCTTTTGAATAACAGTAATCTGGAACTAACTGCTATGTTACACAAATTTATATAAAAGTGGAAAAATACCACTCCATCAACTTAAAAAAAGTTTTTCAAACAGGCTTTATAGCCATTTAAAGTAAAAAAAACATCTTAGTTATATCATGATCAGGCACATACAAACAAGACCACTAGGTACAACGATATCCATACATTCAACTTAGCAATATCCTACCACCGACAACACAAGTACAAACCTTTTGGTAAAAGTAAACATATTTATCGGTTCATTAGATTTATTGAGTCATAATCCATTTACAGTCTCAGTGACAAAGTTAACAAAACGTGACATAATAAAGATCAGCACCCAGCATACTTCTTCATATACAAACAGAGGCAAATTCAGGATCCGGGGGATGTACTGACTACATTTTTAGATGGGGGTGTGCAGCCTAAACTCAAGATATCTACCCATTTTTAGGGATTTTAGTCTCAAAAATGGACCCATTTTTAGGGTTTTCAGTCACAAAAAAATATTTTTTAAGGTTTTCTCTCAAAAAAATCCCACAGGAACGCTACTTTTAAATGAAATCATGAAAAAATGAATCATTTTAGGAATTTGTTGAAAAAATGGACCCATTTGCAGGAACATTTCTGGGAAAAGTGGAACTATTTTTAGGGATTTATCAGTGAAAAAGTGACCCATTTGGCGGGGGCGGAACCCCCCCCCCCCGTATTCGTGATATACGAAGTGTCTACAGGATCCAGAAATCTAAAGACAGACATTTTTTAAACAAAATTTAGTGAATAAGTGGCGGTTATTACTAGATCATTAACTTGGCTCTAGCACAATTATAGTTGATAATGCCAAAGGTATAGGTTACTGTCACTATCTTGTATCGCAGTTCATGCTTCCATTTGCTTATATCTTTACCCCCCCCCCCCGTTTCTGAGCCTGATTTCTTTATTAATTACATATGGTGGTTTGGAAAAAGTACTAGATATACATACATATTTTTCAATATTGTTACCGCTTGGATGACCATTGTTGATATGTGTCTTAAGTCGATTTTATGTTTTTATATACATTTTATAAGTCGCGATCAACTAATACTGCATAGAAGAAAAGATCCCCAACTTAAATTTGTACCTAATGATTATCTTTACAGTTTCCAACCTTACTTTTCAGTCCTGCTCAGTAAACCACCAAGGACCATTTTCACAGTGGCTCATGTTTTGGTATTATTCAACAATTGTTACTTCCATAGCCGGGAACAGTTGATATTGCTCAGGGCAAAAACACTCATGCGGCATGTCTATTCATGTTACAAAACTGATGATACAAATTACTTATTGAAATCCAGAGTTATGCCAGCCATTCTAAAACGCGGATCACTTAGCTTTCTTCTTATTTTGAATTATTATGAACCTAATCTGTATATTAACAAATTTTTTAAAAATCGGTTACTTTAAATTCAGTGCGGCTATTTTGAAAATAAACAGCTATCAAAAGCAAAATACAACACTATGATTGAAGTAAAAACTTCTGCAGGAGTATGTCTTAATAGCAAAATATGGTACTTTATTGTTTCAACTATAAATGTTTAATTACATGGTCATATTGGTTATTTCTTTTCTCATTTCTCAGCCGTAAAAAAAGGTTAAATGAACACTGAGGAAGCATTACATGTTTATAGTTTAAATTTATAAAACATCATGAACAGGTTATAAACTAGTATAAAGTACAAACCTTTACTTTAAGCTTCATAATATATACCTACAAATGCACACCAACATCTAGAAAGATACAGATATTATCACATAACCAAAAGTATACAGCGAACACAAATGACTGAGGGGTTCTTATATTACCAAGAGGAACTGTTTGAAAGACTTATTTAGGGGAGGGAAGTGAGAATGGTTTACTATCTAACTTCACTAAAAATAGTTTTACAGATTGAATTACAATGAGCATTACTAGATATTTTGGCCATTTTGATTTCCTTGGCTAAAACACTTTAACCATTACTTCCCCTTAAAAGAGTATTAGATCAATGTGCATGTAGAGTTTTGTATTCTAGGTATCATTGTGTTAAAAAGAACAACATTTTCTTAATTTTTCTAAGGAGAATTATGAAATTAAATTTGGCATAAGTAATATGACCCTTACATTATTCAAGTAATACTAACATTGCATATTGAATACAAACAAAATATTCATGTATGGAATTCAGATTTCTTTAGAATTTTACATTTTTGCAAGCCAATAATATTAATGGGTCACTTGTTCAATAAAAATATAACCAGTGTTCTCAGTAAACAAAATATAAGCAATGCTTGGGTGGCAAAACTACATATTCACACACAAGGGTCTGCTGTATGATAATGAAATTGGACATACTTAGGGACAATTTACTTCTGAAATCACTGATGTGATATTTTTAAATTAATAATAATTTCAATAATAATAACTACATTTCTGACTTATATTTCTATATTTATAAAACATAAATATTTGTACTCAGAACAATAATTTAAAATAAGTGTTGCCTTTTATTAATTATTTAATTTATCACACTACATGGTTTTCAAATAATAATTCGCCATTTTTGAAACTGGCAAGTTCTTGGGAAAAGTTTTGCATACATATTTAATGATTTGTTTTAATAAAACACTTCATAAATAACAAAAAATACAACTTTACATTGGCTGTATGTTATTTTAAATTAATGGGCATATATTTACTAAGTTTTTGATTTGTTCATGACAGAATTTGGCATGTATGTTATCTAAGTGATGAAAAACAGAAGACTAGAATAGAAAATTGATTTTTTGTATAACAGTTAATATTAAAAAAATTCCTTAAATAAACAAACTTTTGTTTTTACATGGGAATATTAAGAACGATGATCAACTTTAGCAAGAGGTTTGTTTACTTTGCTCTTGACAACTTCAAAATAAAGGTAAAATATCAAAGGATTTGTCTTTTCATTTTTGTCACAATGACGTCAAGACTTATAATTCGGAAAATGCAAATGAGATAAAATGTTGTTATAGGAAAAATCATGTTTGTAAGTTAAATCAAGTGACAAAATATCCATGTAAGTAAATTATTATTAAAATAAACATAAAAGTTGTCTAGATTTGTTCAAACTAAAATACAGTGAAACACTGCTTTAAAATTGAATGAATCCTTGGATGACCATATTCTGATGTTGCAGGATTGCAGATAAAGAAAAAAACAGAAAAATTTGGCATTACAGGTTCTTATCTGTAACACATGAAAACAATGACTATCTGCATGACTAAACAGTGTAAGTATATAAGCTTGATCCCGATTTCTATGGGATTCACCTAAATTTTTAAGGGTCCACGCCAGATTTAATGGGTAGCTACAAGTATCAGAATTGTGATGTGAGATAACAGATAGTGAGCCACAGCCACAAGTTATGTAACAATTCCAAAAACTAAAAGTTATACAGAGACCAAAATAAAACTCACCAGTTTCTCATATTATTAAACCATACATTAGGTTAAATGGTTCCAATAATTGCTATACAAAGTTCAATAATTTCCATATCAAAGGCATTTACTTAGTCTGCACAAATCATCTTTCCAGAGTGTTTACCGAGACACACCATACAAGCGTTAAATATCGTCAAGTAATTGAATAAAACAGAAAAGTCAACAGTATCTATAATGGTATTCATATAAAAAGAGGGGTCATAATCCTCTTAATGCTCAGGCGGATTATTTTAAATATTTAAACAAACACTTACAATGTAGCAAGATTTTTGACAGAATATGTTACAGTGTTCACTTCATGAGTACTTTCTATTTTAATTTTCTTAAATTAAGACTACAATATCACCAATTTTTCTACATGTTTTTTTAAAAAAGCAAGAATCCTGCCAATTAAAATAAATGCAAAAATAAAAGAAAGTAAACATAACGAAAACAGTTAGTAAAAAATATATTTTAATATGTAAATTTTAAATAAAATGCAAATGCTGCCCTACTCAAAATGTCCCGGGCCTGGGGAAAGTGTACATGCATTTATTATCAAGAATAAAATACAGTATTCTAATTGTTTGATATAGGGAACATCAGGTGAGCACATAACATGTGTTACTTGCAGACTACTAACTATAAACACACCCAAAAAGACTTAAATCATTTCTAAAACAGGTTATCATAAATTAAAATTAATTCTTTCCCACACTGGTTTATGTTCATATCAATAACAAAATAATTTCTCTAACTGTATGAAACTTGAAATCTTTAGAAGATAAATCGGCCTAAACAATAGGCCCATTCACACTTACCACTTAGAGTGCTTCATAATAGAGTGCCCTATAATAAAGTGCTTCAGGCTTTAAGGGCATTAATGTTGACAAGAAATATTTTGTAATAATAATATGATTGAAATAATCCACAAAATTACAAAAAAAAAATTAATTTGATAAAAATACCTATGTGTGACAGTTGTTATCAAAAGCTAATCAAAGACCAGATACCTTTATATTTATGTAAACAGGTGTTTAAAGTAATTAGTATTCTTTGAAGTAAAGTAGCAAAATACAGAGTATTAGTTCTATTTCACTTTTCTGGGTACTGTGTAGTTCTTGCTGATTGCAAAATATTGATGATTGTATTACACCTAATAGTTGTATATGCCACTTGGAATCAGTTAACAGTTGGCTAGGCAGATTAGGTGAAAGAAAATTCAGAAAAATAGACAGATCAAAGCATCTTAATTCATTTTCAGACATTTTACTATTCGAATGTTTCTACAATTAATTTTTGAGTTATTTTAAAATTCTCTGTTTTTAATAAATGACAAGTATGGTTCAAAAACCAGCAGGAATCTTATTAAACAAGAGACCTGATATATCTTTTGGGTTTACAGTTCCATTTGTTGGAAAGCATTATAGTCATGCAGCTTAAAGTTAGTAAGCACACAAAATAAAACAATAGAATTAACAGAAAAGAAAACTCACCCTTAGACACCCACTTTTCAGGTTTCACCAATCGCCACAAGTCAGTTTATTTTAGTACATTTTAATGAAACTCCTGCCCAATACCAGAAGGTTGTATATGTTATCTAGAAGCTGGTATCAGATGACCACACCAAATCTTATCTTCACTCAGTTATGTGTTACTTGCTCCCAAATAGGATATAGCCTGGCATCAGACCACTGAAACTGGCAGCAATCTGTACCAAAATATTTAGGGAGAGGCACAAAGTGATCATAAAAGTGCATTAAATATGTAACACTCAAATTCCTGTCCGGTCTCTTATTCATGGCCATTCGCTAATTCATGTCTGTCCCGAGCCAATTCTCGTAGATTCCGATGCTGATTCGTGTTCACGCTACGTCAGCCGCTGATCCATGTCATGGCGAAAACAAATTTGTGTCATCTATTGGTCTACAAGCAGTCTAGTTATTACACAGGAAGCATGAATAAAAAGTAATATATCAGTATAGCGTACTAGAATCTGTTTTATACAAACAAATGCAGATTCTCCTGTTTTACAATACAATATATGCAGTACAACTTGCGTAAGTCTTTTATTTCTGAAAGATAACCGTAAATACGTAACATTAGAATAGAACAAAAATTAACTCGAATAACAACCTAGTTTAAGAAAGAACATCGCAAGAATAATACTGTTGTCAGCTATTTAATATTTTTTAAATCCAGCTTTATGAAAAATTGCAGAACCATCAGGTCAGACTTTAAGTTTTATGGTGGGCAACATATCTTTCAAGCGTCACAAATGTGCTCCTTGCTGCACCATTCACTAACACTCAGATTAATTAGACAACGTACTGCAGACCATATAGGTCCTTAAAGCTTTTCCTCTGTTTAATTAATATTTGATTATATTATACATAATTCATAAGTAACCCCATTGTTACATTTTTTTTTGTATTTAAACTGGAAATCGAAAACACTCAATCTGGAATCGTGTCGTTCCCCTTTTTGAGCACCACAGAGCATCATTGAATCCATGTTCATGCGTGCGTTCAGAATTCACGTTTGTTTCTTTTCAATTCGGACACATTTAGGCATGTGACATAGAACGGACACACATTAGCATATGATTTTTCACCAGTTACCACACGACGGACACAAATTGCCAAATGGACCTGAATTAGCAACCAGACACAAATTAGAGTTTTACAAAATAATATATTATTTACTTTAATTACCATCTGGGATAGATGGAGTAATAAAATTAAAACTAATACTCTAATGCTTATGTAACAATAAACCGTTTGTTTACAATATATCATTCTTCAACTGACAAATAAAGTTCCTTCCTAGGAGTCCCTTTGAAATATAATAAATGGGGAAATAAAGTGTGTTCGATCATTCCCAAAACAAATGCTTTATTCCTTCCACTAATCTCTCCCTAGAATCAGGATCCTATAATTACATCAGATTTAATTTCTTAACTTCTACATAAACACTGTCACATAATCTACATTTAATTACTTTAATACTTACCTAATTCCATTTACATGGCAACATGCAACCAAGGTGTAAACCATATACCTGACATCCAAAAATATACTGATATATATAACAACAAGACATTTGTCATGTCTAATGCCCATCCAATGTGTAGGATTATATTTTTTTAGCATTATTGTTTTTTTAACATTAGAAAAGAATAGAATACATCATGCATTATAATCTGGTTTATCATGTGGGGTACTCTTTCAAAATGACTGTAACTGCTGTCTGATGCGTTACCCCGGGGGAGAACTGATCATATTTTTAGATGGGTATGTGCAGCCCAAACTCAAAATATCCACCCACTTTTAAGGATTTTGGTCTCAAAAATTGACCCACGTTTAGGGTTTTCTGTCACAAACAAGAAAATTGTTACGCAATTGAAAAATGTCAAAGATTCGTATCGGAATGTGACCTACTTCTCAAGGCCACTTTGAAATTTCACCTAGCCTAATACACCCCACCTTCGAATCGTCCAGTCATCGCTTCGACTGATGATCTGACAAAAACAAAAGCTATTATTGCGAGATAACATCTCGAGAATAAACATGGCCACCAGTCGGCCATCTTGAATGTGATTCATGTCGAAATCATAGATGATCTGCAATTTGACCTGTATTTATCCTGTACCAAATATAAAGCTGATCGGTTACAAACTGAACCAGTTATGGCGCGACAAGTGTTGTCAAAGATTTGTATCGACATTTGACCTACTTCTCAAGGTCATTTCGAAATTTCACCTTGCGCAATACGCCTACCAACCCATGGCCTTCGTAAATCCACCTTCGAATCATCCAGTCATTGCTTCGTCTTTCCTGAAATGGGCGCAACGTAACATGCACTATCGGGAAAAACATGGCCACCAGTCGGCCATCTTGAAAGTGATCCACATGGAAGTTACAGACAATCTGCATTTAGACCTGAATTTACAGTGTACCAAACATAAAGTTAATCAGATAAAAACTGAAGCAGTTATTGCGCGACAACGAAAGTATTATGCACAAAAATTGGCAAAGATTCACATCGGCATTTGACCTACTTCTCAAGGTCATTTTGAAATGTGGCCTAGCCTAATACGCCCACCATCGTATGGCCTACATGAATCCACCTTTGAATCGTCCAGTCATCGTTTCGTCTTTCCCAAAGTGGACGCAACGTAACGTACACTCTCGGGTACAAACATGGCCACCAGTCGGCCATATTGGAAGTAATTAGGGTCAAACTTATATCCTACGCGTACTTTGACCAGTATTTACCCTGTACCAAGTATGAAGATGATCCGACAAAAACAAAAGCTATTATTGTGAGCTAAC
>JAOXYB010043248.1:0-12668 GCA_028565635.1 Phoronis ovalis | reverse complement strand
GTCAAATGTAAATTTCAATATCGAGGTCAAGGTCATTTTCATTACCTATTTAAGCAGCTTACAATGATGATTTCTCTATCGTCATTGCCTTGTTAAGGATTATGTTGCTATAGCTAACAGTTATAGGTATGACATTTTTAAACTGAGAGTAATAAATTATTTTGGGTTACACAGTGTTCCACACATCTGATTATTTTTGACGACAGAAGAGCTTTCAAGCAGAGTTGCATAATCTTCAGATTGTTTGAAATTTAATGTGATAATTTTTGCAGGTTGAAGCACCAGAGTTACCTACTGGTGTCCAGCTGAATGTATCCAGTATGCCTACATTTAATTTTGGTTCCACTCCATTCGGTCCTAAACCTACAACCTCTACTGACTCTGGACAAAACAAATCATTGCCTTTTGCTTCATTGAAAACAACAGCAAACAAAGAGGCAATGAATACATCATCAGATAGTGCCCAATTCAAATTTTCTTCACCTATTACGAAAGCCATGTCAACAGAGTCCCTAAATGTGCCAGTACTAGTATCTATATCCAAGGTAAGAAAATGTGCCCGTCTAACTCGGGCAAAGGTGCATATGCGTGAGTGTATATAGTATAATTATATTTTCAGCGATATCTAAAATAATTGTTGAATCTGACTATGCCAAAGTTGCAAACACTTTCTGTGCAAGATGCTTAAATTTGCATTTTCAGATCAAAGTTAGGATGTGAGTATATTATGCTTGCTGTAACTGTTTGTGTGTACTGTGCTCAAACCATCATGTTGTTTATATACCTATAATTCTTTTTGATTACAAAAATTGCTGGTTTTAAGGTTTTTATGTTGCATATTTTCCAGGAATTCACCTTTAGTTCACCATTAAATGCAGTAAGCACTGCAAGACCTGAACCTAAAAAGCAGCAATCAGAACCAATAACATTTGGTGGAGGACTGAAGCCTGCTGCCGAGTTGAAAACGGGTAGCGTCATGGATTTCCTTGGCAAGAAGGAAGAAGCTTCCACTGTGTCCTCCGGCTTTCAATTTGGTGCATTTAAACCAGCTTCTGAGCTTAAGACTGGAAGTGTTATGGATATATTAGGAGCCAAAAAGAAGGAAGAAGCTTCTACTGTGTCCTCCGGCTTTCAATTTGGTGCATTTAAACCAGCCACTGAGCTTAAGACTGGAAGTGTTATGGATATACTAGGAGCCAAAAAGAAAGAAACAACATCAACTCCACAGCTGAAAACTGGTAGTGTTATGGATATTCTAGGATCGAAAACAGATACACCAACAGGTAAAAAAGTTAGAAAATGTAACACCTATATTAAATCCAAACTGGTAAAGATATGAAATATGAAGTTGAAACCATGTTATTAAAGTTCGTATGGTTAAAATCTTAATTTTCGTGTCAAGTTTGCACATACTAAGTTACCATATTTTCTCAAATAATCGTCCAGGGCGATTATTTCAAAAAAATACTTTTGGGGGGCGATTACTAGAGAGGGGGCGATTATTAACTTCTTGCATGAATATTTAAGATTTTTTAATTCTATTGCTTGCGATACATAAGGCACTTTATCAAACAAAATTGGTTATTCAAGCGAAATTCTGTGTGTAATGCAATTTTTTTTCAAAAGAAAAACTTGCAAACCTTAAATAGACAGTACGTTTATATAATTGGTCACATACATACCTAGAGAAATTTGGGCAATAATATACCACCTTGCCCAACGTGGCAACACAATTATTGTGAAAGTTATCGGCAAGAAGCATAAATCAACTGCTGTCCTACTCGGTATGCAAATTCTATTGAAAATGTTATTGGAGATGATCCGAAGTTTGTTTTGCGAGCCAAAACACTTATTAAAGACAATTTGGGAAAATATTACTAATAAATACACATCATCCAAAGAAGAGCTAATCAACACATATTAATGAATTAAAATGTGATTATCTCACATTAATTCAAATGGGTCTTCAACTCAAATTGGCACCCCGGGGCGATTATTAGAGAGGGGGCGATTATTGATTTACTTTAGTCACCAGAGGGGGCGATTATTATAGAAAATACGATATGTTGGCTAAAAGTTGCAGTCATTTTTGCAGGTTAGCTTTATAGATTTTATCCAATGTGATATTGTAGAAGACAGCTTTATTTCATTTTCAGAACATACAGCTGTTCATATATATATTTACTCTTCAAATATTATTTATTACAGCAACTGGAAGTGTGAATTTCACAGCAGCATTCAAAAAACCAGCTGGTAATTGGGATTGTCCAACATGTCTCATACAAAATAGTGCTTCTAATACAAAGTGTGTAGCATGTCAAACTTTAAAACCAAATGCTAAAGCAGCAGATACCAGCATTAATTTTGCAGACAAATTTAAACCCGATGCAGGGTCATGGGAATGTGATGCTTGCCTTGTCAGAAACAAACCAGAAGTGGTTAAATGTGTAGCTTGCCAGTCAGAGAAACCAAAGGCAAATACAGCTGGTAAACCTGTGTCAAACTTTATGCCAGCATTCAAATCAAATACTGGCAAATGGGAATGTGAAACGTGTTTAATTCAAAATGAACCAAACGTAGAAAAATGTGTCGCTTGTGGTACAAGCAATCCGAAAGCAAAATCTACAAGAAGCACAAACTCATGTATTTCTTCATTAAATAATGCCTTCAAAGCACCAAATGAACAATGGGAGTGCCCAACATGTATGATTCAGAACAGAAATGAGGATATTAAATGTGTTGCTTGTCTGACATCAAAACCTGGTATAAAATCAGGCTCGTCTAGTATACCGTTGTTTGGTGCTGGAACACCTACTGGAAATTTTGGTGACAAGTTTAAAACAAAAAGTGGGGATTGGGAATGCGATGCATGTCTTGTGAGGAATAAAGAAAAGGACGAGAAATGTGTGGCTTGTGGTACGGCCAATCCTACTCCTGTGGCTAACAAAAAGGTAAATATAAAGTTTTTATCCGAAATTAAAATAGCTGTTAGCATTCTGTCAGTAATATGTCGGAAGGAATAAGGTTTAGCAACTTCGGCCAGTAAACATAGATGGATGCATATGTAACAAGTATGCAAACCCGTAACTGCTGTTTTCGTATGTTGGATTTCTTTTTCTTTCAGGTAACAAAACCGGCTGGTCCATGGGAGTGTGATACTTGTTTAGTACAAAACAAAGGGGAAGTTACGAGGTGTGTGGCGTGTGAAACTCCAAAACCAGGTAATGTTATATTTATGAAGCTAATATTAAAATTTAATCTTGGATGACTGTTATTAAATTGTGCAGCTAAATGAAGGACTGTTTACCCAGTCGATTCCACTACTTTCCCACAATCAATTCCACTGTTCCACACTCTCTTGACAGACTTCCTTCATTATTAATACAGAATTGTGGGATTGATTGGGATTGGTTCATCATGCCACCTAGTGCATAAAATTAGTCCATTCAGAGGCTTGTGCAAGGTAACGATAAGTATGTAAGTGTCAGTATTTAAGTGTCTTAGAATTAAATTTTTTCAATAAATTTTTAAACAGCTAGCTTTTTAGGTTCTGCTTCTTGAAGTTCTTATGCTGATAAGGTATCCATAATAAACCTGTTTTTCGTGGACTTTCCAGTATTAAGTATTATTTTCTGATTTTAAACTTTCTAACTTACTAAATCCGTATTCTTTGTTATAGGTACAGAAAATGCATCGTTTCAGTCACTCCCAGTCTCCACTTCATTGATTGCACCTGGTGGAGGATTTGTGTTCTCTGCTTCTAGTAAAAATACAAGCAGTACTGCTTTCATCTCTTCAAGTTCTGTAGGATCAAATGATAGTTCTAAATCTGGGACTGGCTGCCAGTTTAAACCCCCATCTAGCCAGTCAGATGATTCGGCAACTACAAGTTCTGGATTTCAGTTTAAAGCTGCTGAGAAATCTAGTACTGATTCTTCCAACAGTGGATTTCAGTTTACAAAAAATGCAGAGGTGAAGAAAGATGAATCTAATAAACCCTCGGCATCTAGCCAGTCAGATGATGGGTCAACTATAAGTTCTGGATTTCAGTTTAAAGCAGCCGAGAAATCTAAGACCGATTCTTCCAGCAGTGGATTTCAGCTTACAAAAACGGCAGAAGTGAAGAAGGAAGAAACTAACAAAACTGATAGCTTATTTCAGTTCAAACCAGCCTCAGAAAAAGACGAAACTTCATCTATGCCGAGTGGTTTTAAATTTGGTGCTCCGGCATCAAATAGTATAGCTAGCACTGATGACAAGAAATCTGAAGCAAACACAGTTGAAGACAAGAACAGTATTAGTTTTAAGCCAGTGTTTACAAACCAGAAAACTGATGTTCCATCATCGAATAGTGCAAACTTACCTTCTGACAATGGGAAACCTAAGCTTGCCAGCGCATTTAGTTTTGGAAGCTCTGCAAGTCAACAGACTGGTAGTAAAGACACTGAACAATTTAAAATTACCTCTTTTGTTGTGGGCGGTCAAAATACGGAAGAGGCAACAAAGGCTGGTGAGTAATTCTATGCATTGTTTTCCGTAAAAGTAGACGTCATTAGCATTAAAATACAGAACAGGTGTAAAAATGTGGTATTGCTGCGCTCAGTGTCATGTTAACATTGTTGTTAGTTTTATGTGAGAATTATAATTGCATTATGTAAACTTTAAGGTCAGACAAGCAGTGTTAATATCGTAATAGGTAATAATTTATTACATTAAGGAATGGAAATGCAGTTCAACCAGCAAAAAACATTGGTGAGTCGGATCTATGATTTAAAAAAAAAAATTCTTATAATACATTAACATCGGAATTAAACAGCTTTTGCATCTTGATAGGTATTGAAAATGTCAGTTAGCAGTATCTATAGTCGATGCAGATTCCGGTTATTCACGTTTAGCATTTCACACCTTATTTTAGCTTTTGGAATGCCCAGCTTTTCATCTGCAAATAGTTTCCCTGCTTTACAAGCTGCAACAACAGATGCTCCAACATTTGGTGAAAAGCCTTGTGAGACAACAAAGACAGCTACATCTTCATTCAACTTCAGTGGTCAAACGCAACAAAATACTACGCTTAATTTTGGGAAAACTACAGATCAAACAGCCCTATTTAAATCATCAGATCCTGCAGTGCCTGCTGAACAAGTGAAATCAACAGTTAATTTTGAGCAGACGTCTACTGCAGCAACATTTAATTTTAATAAAACAACAGAATTATCAGGCATAAAAGCATCCGGAACACCCAAGTCCACTTTCAGTTTTGGTCAGATGCCGCAAGTTTCTGATATGTCTAGCAAGCCTGCTGAACCATCAAAGGCAGTATTTACGTTTGGGACTAGTGCAAGTCAGCAGAAAAGCACAGCTCCTAGTAGCGCAGGTGCAAGTCTTTTTGCGTTTGGTTCGGCAGCAAATGAACAGAAAGCAGGAGTTGGGTTAGGATTTGGCCAGGGAAAATCAGATGGCATTTTGTCTGGTAAAAGAAGTTTAGAACCTGGTAAGTGCATACAATTGCGTGTTACATTAAACATTTGAATCTGACAAGAGAATACTGATGGTAATCTGTAAAATAGAACTTTATCGATCAAATTCTAGAAAAATAAAATTCTTGGTTAAATCTAAAATTGGTTCTGGATGGAAACGGTTTACCCAAATTGAAAGAACTTATTGCAAAAAGGCATATATAATTAATTCCGTTTATTATTGTGCGACTAGACACAAGTTAAAAATTCTGTTAAACCATGATTAAGTTTGGTCTAGTTTCATAAAAACTGAATTGTTTCTGTTTTTAGATTATGAACCCACTGCTAAAAAACCAGTTGGGGCTCCAGTATTTGGTGGGTTTGGCTCTTCTAACAATATACCATATGCAAGCATAAACGTGACTGCCAACTCCTTTGGTAATCAGGCATCTACTGCTGCATTTGGAACTGGAACAGGTCCATTTGCCTCTTCATCCAGTACTTGTAAGTTTGGTTATATAATTTTGGGTTAATAATCTTTATATGATATATATACACTACCCTTGCATGATATCTGATTTGTACATGATTTGACCTGAAGTTTAATATAGGAGTCCTGTTGCCGTATACTTTTAACTGTTAAATGTATGAACTACATGTTTCAAGCTTTGTACACATTTTGAATAAGCACTGAATACGTTGCAAGGAATCTTGTTATGAGATCAAATAATGTTCATCTTTGCTTTCTTCATCAGTTTTAGTTCTATTTTGTAGTCCCTGGTTTTGGTGCCCCTGTAACATCAAGTACAGTGCCGTTAACGTTTGGAGCATCAGTATCTACTGGACCAACAGCATTTGGCACTACGACCACAACAAGTTCCACCTCATCAATATTTGGTGGTTCAATACAGTCGGGAACAACTTTTGGTAGTCAAACCTCTGCAACTCCATTTGGTGCTCCAATGGGTCCAGTGTTTGGGACGAACATTGCTCCTGCATTTGGCACCCCTGCTATAGGTATATTCACCTCACATTGCAATAATATGGATAAGCATGCCATATGATTACTACAGTTGTGAACTGTCAATGACAATCTTTGCCATTGACAATATTGTAACGAACTTAGCTGTAATACCAGAAGAGTGCTGACCTCAGCTTTAAAAAATAACGTTTACCATCTGTTTGTTTTTTCCAGCTCCGGCTCCACCAGCATTCAGTGCTACACCAAACTTTGGCTTTACTGGTAACAACACAGCACCGCCATCCGGTGTCTTTGCATTCGGCGCTCCACAAGCCCAAACCAATTCAACAGGTGGCTTCAACTTCAGTGCGTCGATGGGCGGCACGCAAAATTTCACACAAGGTAGCTCTGCAAATTTCGGGTAAGTTTTTGAGAAGCAATTGCAAAATCTGGTGTATTGTAAACTTTTTGTTCTCCGCCAATTGATTTGGATTTATTAGCATTCTATTGCTTTCTTGTTGAAGGGATAATGAAACACTCTTGAAGGCCCTTGTCTGTATGTTTTCATTTTACAATATAATCAAAGTTGGCAATATTATTCAAATTTGTTACTTCATAAGACTAAAGGCTTGTTCTCACTACACTTTTGGATCGCGATTAACAGCTGATCGCGCTCAGTTTGCGTAGTATGAACGCGTGGTCACTTTGGATAAGCGCGATTTGAACTTAAAGCGCGATCCACCTCCTGAGGTGGATTTAACTAAAGTAAGCGCGCTTAGAATGTAATGAGAACGCTTACACACTTTACCATGGAGGATTAAGATGAATTGTCATGCGCATTAACGTAACTTCCATATCCTGCAAATATCATGGCGAGCAGACAGTGGATCGCTGCAGAGACTCGAGCTTTGATAGCCATTTGGTCGGATCAGGTACCTCCTACGCCTGTCCATACTTTTATGCCACATCGGATGCATTTCGGTCCTCCGTTTGTAAAAAGAAGAGCAAAGTAAAAGCTTGCTGGCCTCCATTCTAGCAGTGATTGTACTTGCACGTTAAACACAGGAAGTAAACAACACTTTGCGCATGCTCATCACGAAAATCCTGCGTATGACATCACAAGGGAAATCCCTGTTATGGCTGAATCGCGCTAGACTTCTGCTAATGTGAACGTAATTAAGCGCGCTTACGATAAGAACACTTTAGTTGATCGCGCTTTATAGTGAGAACAAGCCTATAGATATGTCCATCAGCTGCTTTCGTAATTCTCACACTCATCATATATCCACAAAGCGTTATTATTACAAGCCTCAGTTGTCACAATAAAAGTGACACCAATGGCTTAAAACATGACACAAAGTATCTGCAAATAGCTGAATTAGACTTTTTTTGACTGATACTGATATTAATTCTGCATACTACATGATTTGATGTATTCAAGGTAGACAACGGAAATACTTTGCATATCACACAGTTGTAATTGACCTAAACAACATTTTTTATTGGCTACTATGATTAGAATTTATAGGAGAGTCTCTTAGTGAAAAGCTTAAAATGTATAAAAGTTATGACTCAGACTAAAGTATGGTAATACTATCAAGTAGTTCTGTTTTTTACATGTTTATTATTCGGTGTACTAGAGACTGAAAAGTAACCAGGATTCCTATATTTTCTGTAGTGCGACACCAGATGCGAGCAACCCATTTAGTGTGTCATCTAGTGGCACTGGTCAGAGAAGAACAATAAAGAAAGCAACTAGAAAACTGACCAGGAAATAGAATGGCACCGTGCTAACTGTTACTTTGTTTTATTGATTAAACTTTTGTTTCGTGCTTGAAAAAGGATATTCAGGATATTAAACTGGAAATAGGGTACACAGCGAACGAGTGAGCACAGAAAAGCATTGATGCTACTTAAACTTTTCTATCCACATCTAATTTAAAATATAGGATGTGATAAAAGATTAATCGACTTTATAATTGGTAAAAACTACTCTATGACAAACTTGTACTGTATTTTACAAGTTTATGTAATCGAAGTGAGCTAAATTTTTCTATGAGAAATTTGTGGTTTTACAAGCTGGTTATATAGTCATGTTGCCTAGTTGCAAAAGTGTTTCTTAGTTCACTCCTCACAATGTTATTCATAGTCACTAGAGTGAAACGGCTGGAGACTTGTACGAGACTTGCTCTAGAAGTAATTCCTTCCTCCTGGAAACATTTGTCATTTTGTTTTGCTTTCTTTGAGATGCACACAGCAGAATAATATTTGAGTTTGTGCCAAATACTTACTCGATTGACTACGTCTCCTTGGATGCTAACCACCCACTACTATAATTATCACATCTTTTTCCAGCTGTTTTGCTCTGGTGACATTGTGAGGACTGTAGTTGCGCTAGTCAAAACTACTATGGTATAATATGTAAATAGTTTGTAGTAAGGGCATCTCTGAAGTGTTTCATTGTTTCCGTGATGTTGTAAAGTTTTAGTATGTGCCTTCCTTTGTAAGCTGAGAAAACTTTGGTCAAAGTCGAGCATATTGAATTCATTTGGCTTTATTTCCAGCTTGTTTTATTGCAATACGACATTTATGCAACAGCAGATAGTTAGCTTAGCAACTGCTTATTTCATTTGGTTGGCTATTATGTGCATAAATGTTACACTTCATAGCGCTGTTGCTTTTATCATGTAGTTGAATGCTTCAGGTGGTTCTAAAAACTGCCTTGAGACACTTTCTCAGACATTTTCCCTAAGTGGTAACAGATGCCACTGTACCCGTCGTTGTGCAAATTGCACCCAATGGTGTACCCGACAATTGAATATTCGCATGCTCTTGGTGGTGCCATGAATCACTGTCCCAAATGCTCCGTAAAACTCCTTACTTTGTGAATGAAACCAGCACAGAACTGTTTAGTGTTCATCCACAAACGAAATCAGCAGTATGATAGGAATGTTTGGGTTCTGAACATGTGGCGCCATCAAGCAAATGATCCAATAACTAGTGGTATGTGGTGGAGCTCGTGCACCGAGTTAAATTAAAACAGATATCGCGTAATGTAGAACTTTGTATATATGTTTTAATTTCAATGTATGATGCTGTTATATATACACTGTGTTGTATATAATATTATGAAAGGCAATCTAACAATTTCGTAGGACATTTTATAAATCTACTGACCAATGATAATTATTGGAAACATAAGTATATACAAATTGATAAAATGTCTGTAGTTTACAAAGTAAATTGTTAGAATGCTTTATAATGTAAATTAATAAATGTATTGTTATTATAATATGAAATGTGAATTGTACATATGCAGCAAGTTTTCGTAATCTGCCAAGTATTGTGAATACTCGGCATAATTTTATAAGTATTTGGAATATTCAAAAGTCTTTCAAGTATGCTTGAATTTGAAAGTATGAATGAAAAATAAACTAGATTTCTAGTCAAAGTTTATTATTTAAAAATTTGAATGTAGTGTGTTTCTACTGTGTGTGAAAACTTGCTCCAAATGTGTCAAACTTATCAAGTGTGAATGTGCATTGTTATTATATTTATGTGACAGAGATTATTGGATTAACTAAATAATGTTAATGTATGGGTCTTAAGAATGACAGGAAAATAAATTTTAAGCAAACTTACATGTGCTTGTTTTAGTCAACTGTAATACAGTGTCAATCAAGATGCAAGATTAGTTTCCCTTTTCACAATGAATGTTATCTTTGGCTTGTAACATTGCATTTATAAAATTAAAATCTTGTTCTTGTAAATTCTTAATAAAAGACAAAGCGTACTGCATAATTTGACGACAAAACCAGATATGGAAATCATCCAGCTGTCATTATTTCTTTTGTCATTATTTCTATTAAGTACTTGATTGTATGATGAACATTATTAAAAATGCACAACACTACTGTAAAAATCGAATTATTTGTTAATAGCTATAAGTTAAGTAAAAAATAAGGTTACTGTTTTTCGGTTTTTAAACTTAAAAAATTCTGCATACTTATTTAAGTCTGTTCTAGGAAATCTCATCCTCTGTATCCAGTACATCGTCTGTCTGATAGTACCTTAATCCACCAGTCATCAAATTAAATGTAACACTCGTACAAAGTGCCTTACCCTTCCCCCATACTTTATTCTAGAACAGCCCTTTAGTGCCACATTGATAAATGCACTATGTCCACCAAACCACAGGAGAGGTCTAAATTATACCAAGGCAATGACAAGTAATTTATGTGATCAATAACAAGTGCTGCATTATAAAATACGTCCTTCTCATGCTCTTCAGCAATGAACAAAAAAACCCCAAAGATTTGAGAAACTAACGTGCATATGACAGAAATTCTATAAAACAGTTAGAAAATATTTGAAAGACTTCCGATATCAATGAAATTCATAATTGCACTTGAAATAACCAGTAATTCAAAAGCATCAATTTCTTCTAAATTTTTGAGATCAGTTTGTGAATTTCAATACCTTTCGTTTTTACTGTGCAAATATCACATCCCTTTCACAATGTAGACATTAACCTGATGTTGCTCACTTTATATAATGATTCTGCATTTTTTCTAGTGATGTCCACAATTGAGTACTGACATCCACTTATCCAAAATTTTCAAGTCTTCAATCACATGAATGTTTTTCTCTTATGGAAATGCAGTACAGGCCTAGCATATCAGGTTCACATAGTACTTCCGATACCAGTTGAGCTGACACTTGTTTGCACTCTGACACTTGCAATAAACACATGTATTAGTTACAATTGTTTATAGTTCCCAATACTGGAATTTCCACAATTGTTTCTAGTATTATCTAATTATCGACATTCCGATGTATTCTGTTTATTAAAAGATTGTCTCTTAAAAAAATAATAAATATTAATAAAATATGCATCTCCCTCGCATCTGGTTCCAAAATTATTAGCGAATATACTTGTTTTACCCATGATACTCACTCTTCCTGATACCCGATTTTAATAGACCCCACCACCCATAGAAATGACCGCCTCATAATTGGTTATATCCGTGTGTATGTCGCCATTTTTGAAGAGAAATTCACAACTGAATGTTGCTGAAACACCAAAATTTCAATGCCTTCGTTGCAATACTTGATTGTCTGCTATAAAAAGGCATTATGTATGCCACTGCACATCTGTCCAATTGTATTCTCAATAATATTTGAGCATAATTATACTTGATTCCATCAAGTAGGAATATACTACTTTCTTAAATTTATAATCAATTTTAGTTTATTTTGCATTCTGCAATTCTTGCAGTTACATTCGCGATCACATACAAGATCACTGTGGTATAACGAATTGCGAAACAAAGTTTGCTACACCAATGAGAATCAATACACTGTGTCCAATTATGCTTATTTTGGTAAGTTTGCCTTGGCGTCTTAGGCGCAGCATGTGAACCACACAAGGCAAAGTAAATATATATGCCATACCACATAATGCACCAGAGTACCTGTAACGGAAAAATCATGTCAGATAACAGTGAACCTTGAACTCACTATTTTATTGCAGGCTGATGTCATAAAGATGTGCGACTTTGTTGTGTTAAAAGCACACTGCAACAGTACTAATTGGTTTGAGATTTCCCAAAATAGCTAATGTACAAGTCACATGACTTACTCAGAGCATACTAAATTACACATTCAGGAAGTCTAAGAAAATTACTTTCCTAATTATTTATCTATTTTGGCATTTAACTAGCTAAAATTTAACTTGAAATATACAGCATATATAAGCTGTGCCAAATGATACTTATCACCTAAATCTACTTACCTTATAATGGTTCCAATTTTTGGATAAAACACAGCAAATACAATGCAGATGGCAACGATGACTAAATTCAGTAAAATCACATGTATCCAGCTACAAAAGCATGGATTAAATTGAGGTAACATTTGCACTTTATACACAGAAGTTATCGAAAAGTACATCTTGAACATTACTGATCAAGGTACACTATCAAATAATGTTTTAAAGCAGTCAGATTGTCATATATTTAAATTAAATCAAGAAACTAAAATGCTGAAACTTTTTGCAACCGTGTCATTTTTGTAAGAAAATACGATTTGCTAACAAGAAAAAAATATATTAGTGTTTGTCATTTTATAATTTTTATGCCCATCCACATAAGTCTATAGCCGCGAAGACGAAGTGCTACCTGGATGATTCAAAGGTGGTTCTAGGAAGGCCATAGATTGGTGGGTTGCCTAGGCTAGGTGACATTTTAAAA
>JAOXYB010043237.1:0-12669 GCA_028565635.1 Phoronis ovalis | reverse complement strand
TTTATGACATCTCATAAAAATCATAAGGTACATCCTACAGCAAAATCCTGCGGATCTAAATTGGAACTAACTACGTTACTTTTTAAGAAATAAACGATACTTCCATCATTTGTATTGACCGAATTGTAAATACTGTGAATAATCTTTGCCATAGCTTGAATGTTAAAGTTCTAGAAAACATCTCGTTTGAGTGAAAAAAATGTAATTCGGATTTTTCAAGAATTTTTAATTAAACAGTGACGAGGTTCCAGCTTAGCTTTAAAAGCGGCCCCCCAGTTTCATCAGAGCTTGTGAACATTGTTTAATGTCATAGTTTTGTGAACATTTCCAGGCACTGGCCTGCCTATCAATTGGATACACAAGCCGCCATTAATTCCTCGATCACGTACTAATTTTCCCGCCACATGGCCATATTTCGATGTATTCGATCGGACCACTGCTTCAACACACACACGCACATTTGGCTGGTAACACGAACATATTTCCAGACATACGAAAGCTATAATTATTCTGTAGGTTTGTGTGTCCAGAAATCTGTTCTTTGTACCAACAAGCTGTCTGTGTGCGTGGAAAAATGGTCTGAGTACATCGAACTGTAACCGTGTGGCAAGACAACTTGACATCTGTGCGTGAACGAGGAATAAGCTTCGTGTATACGACTGATAGCTAGGGCTTATTACTAACGCTGGTACCCAAGTGCATCGTGCCTCCTCGCTTTGACAAGTGTTGTAGGCATGCTGGTAACCATATATTTTTTAATTACATTTAATTGTTGTAGATATATCATAACAACGATAAAGATACCTAAAATATACTTAGGCTTAACTTCTGGGATTTAATTTTAACATGACTGTTATCAAGGTGTTTCTTATTATATCAATATTTGCGACGGTGAACAACGCAGGTAAGTATCAGTATATTTTAAGACTTTTACTTAAAAATATATTTAATTGTTCAGAATATATTAAATCATCAAGAAATGTTTCAATTTAAGAATATAAATATTATCAGTGAAACGCAGTTGAAATTAATGTTTAAGCAAAAAATCTTAAAAAGCTATATATTTCACACACTCTTCAGAAATTGTAGTAATGCCATAATATTCTAATTCATCAGAAATTAATAACCTTTATTTGCGTCAATTTTGAAAATAATCTCGTAAAAAATCCCATTTTATTCAATTTCAGTCTTGGAGCATTAATTTATGGTCACCTTGTACCTGTGACTATGATTTATGAAAAGAGAATGTATGGTTATATTATTTTTGCGTGAAAAAATCTAGTCCTAAGAATTCTACTTATTATATAGGAAAAGGGTGCATAACAGGAAATGTAAAAATTAAAAGTAAATAGAAATTTATTTTCACATTATTTCAAATCAGACAGCACAGTGTAACAACATGGGTGTATTTTAAATTATATACTGACGGTACTTGTCATTTTATTATATAGTAATCCCATTGATATTATTTGGTTTAAATTTTTATAAAATAATTTTTTGTTTTTGTTACCTCTCCGTTTCAAAAAACAATTTTAAAATAATATCCTTCATGTAATTGAGAGACAAAACTACTACAGCTATTGGCCCTAAGGAGACAATAACATGCCTATTTTCAGATGATGCCGAACATGAGATACAGCATATTCTACATACAGGACACATACGCGATACACTAAAACATCCAAAGTCGTTTTCAGCGACATTCAACGCTCATGGTGAACAATTTAATCTTAAACTACTAAGAAACGTCAACATGGGTAAACTGCATGAAATACCTACGGTACTCATGGGTGCTAATCCGGAAATGTCGAATGACATGAATTTCAAGGTAGTCACCTTAAAGTATTATCATTAACAAATAACACATTTTAAAGAATGTCACCATTTGTCATTGTAGTTTTTGTGTTTTGGTACTTTCTAAGCAATAAAAACTTGGCTATAAAAGTACTTACTGAAAATGGACGCAGAAAAGCAGAAATAAATAGTGAAAGCGTTGAATAGGAATATGAATCGTGATGTGTATCTGTCACTATAGCCAGCAATGTTAATACCTTTTCATTTTATTCGCCTGTTAGGATGTAACTTTTTATCAAGACAAGAAAGGAAAAGCATCATTTTGTATACATACAGCAGATGTATTGAACATATTGGTAATATTTTTATTTTATCCTTCATGTTTTGCGCTTCAAACCAACGTTTTTCACATAATAAATTCCCCTACATTGTTATGCCCTCCATCCTCCTCTATTCTTAAGCAGTCAATACGTTAACATCACGTGATAACAATAACTGGCGTAAACTTGTAGCAAACATATCACTGAAATCGAAATAACTGTTTCATTGGATTAATTGTCGTAATTTTAATCGAATGTTAATTAAATATATAACTTGTTATTTTATGGGCATAATTTTAGTCAATCTACAACCTTACTAATGATCAGTAGCAACTTAAATACTTTTTGTTTTAGACTGGGCACATTATACGCAACGGATCAGAATATCACATTAGTCATCATGAGAGAAATCATTACAAAGTTACAAAACAACCTCATCACGCAGGATCGAAAGATTACGGTACGCATATATTTTTAAAATTTATACATAGTTACCGATGATGGTCGATGATCTGAGCTATTACTCTGTTCTAACAACTCGTGGCTTGTCATTCATTGTGTATCTATATAATAGAAAAGATGCTAGTAATGACAATAGATGATAATATTTCAGCAAACACAATATTAATTATATCAGTTACGTTGTATAACAATGGACGACATTATTTGTTTAAAAAGACCTGATTTGGCCATATCGAAGTATTCATGTTATACTTATAGCTAATATTCTCAGCTTATTTTCAGGTATGGCAACTGCCAGTATATCATATACTGTGCACTTAAAAAGATTATTGTGATGATACTCATATGACTAATGATTTAAAATCGATGTCACTAACCAGAAATAATAAGTGGCTTTTGTCAATTTTAAATTAATCTTCCGTTGTAACCCAATAACTGATAGAACCGACTTCCCAGGTGCTGACAAATTATGGAAATAGTTGTTCTAAATTCAAAACAGCGTTTATTATTATTCTGACCAAGTACTCAGTCTTCTCATGCACTAGAGGGCGTGCTGAAATGAACTCGTGTCCATGAATGATCAGCGTGCACACGTGTGAAGATTCAGAATGTGTCTGTTCGCTACGTTACTTCTAACGTATGCAAACAGTTTGTTCAAAGGCGAAATATAATTATTATCAAATGTAAGATTCCGGATTCAGTAAATAAAGGCGGGTAACATTTCTTTTACAGTAAAAATGCAATCAAAACGATCTGTCTCTGGATCTGCTGGATCTAGGGATTATTATGAAAAGCAGTTCGCTGAGTTCTTCGGTCTAACTGTAGCTGGAACAGACGAAACGTTTCAAATATCAGCAAACATTGAACTGCTTGTGATAATAGATTACAGCTTAGTGGAAAAAACTAACAATACGTTGATGAACACCAGCGCCACAATATTTGACTTAAAGAAATATTACGCACATATTGTGAATGGCGTAAGTAGTGTTACTCTTCATTGGTCCGTGTTAATGTGTTTACTGTTAATTTACATTAGTTTTATACATCTTTTAACATAAAACATTTCTGGTACACCTTCACGAATTTGGCAAAGGTTTACTTGAATGTAGACAATAGCTTCGCCTGTTTTCGAAAATGAAAACGTTGCGACTGCTCACGTGACACTATGTACAAGCCATGGGGTGCCAATTCAGATATTTTCAATGCCTTTCACGCAGTTACGATAACGTAAATATGAAACAAAGAAATAATAGACGATTAGATGAGACCAATATAATCATTTTAACGAGCGTGACAGCTTCAACTTCTGATATTTTCACTTTTATTTTTTTAATAAATCTTGTTTAATGAGCGCCACCGCTTTAAAAAAAATATTTTATTATTTTTTATATTTTTTTTCTTTTCACATTAAAAAAAATCTTTTTAGTGTGGCCTTATTAGATAGTAGTTATACTTAATTAAACATTTTCTTTTATTTTCAGGTAGACTTAATGTTTCAGAATATCAATGATATAGATCCAAACATGGATTTCAGAGTGTCTTTAGCAGGATTTGTTATAGCGAAGGTAATAAACGGTTTGTCTCGTCCATGTTAGGTAATTTGTAGTTACACATTTATTGGTGGAAAAACTAATACTTCTAGTATACAGTACTTGCGTGCTTGTCGAATTTAAAAAAAAACATAGCAACTTAATAAAACAATCAAGGGCATCTTCTTTTACCGTCAACTGGTAAATAATACATTATCTTTAGGAATCCTTCTTTACTCTTATTTTATTGTTTTGTCTAAATTATATTTCATAGGATGCATCAGCATTTCCATGGATTGAAGATAACACTATGCACAAGCAAGAAGACAAACATGGAAGAAATCGTACTCTGTTGAATGGCCACAAAGTTCTCGATGAAATGTCTTACGCTTTGCCAGACCACTATGAATTGTTTCCAAATTACGATCACGCTATGCTCTTTACTGGGTAAGATGTATATTCCGGCAGGGTCTGCTACAGTCTGAATAAATCCATCGGTTATTATTCTGTGCCTTCTCAACTAACGTCAGGGGTTCACCAAAGTCAATTGTCGTTACATTCCTTCAATTTAACAAGCTAGAGCGAAATGAATACGTCATTAAACTTTTGACCAGTCGAGATAAGTATTTCTCTGTGTGATTGCTCTATTTTACTAGCTAGTCGCTTAGTCCATTGTATTGCTATTATTGTAAGCTGCAGTTTGGTTGGAGTATAGTATTTCTCGGGCACTTTATGTATAAATAAAGGGATTACCGCTCTTCTGCTTTTCGAGATAATAAACGAAAATTGACAATGGTTAAGCCCGGGTGTTAGCTGAGAAGAGCACGGGCCACTAATGGATGGATTTCTTCAGACTGGGTCTGCTAGCTACAAAGTGCAAAAATTACTAAACACAAACGTCAGGAAAAACTAAATAACGCTCGAAAGCTAGAGGTTGATACATGGAGACAATTTAATTATGTAACGATTGGGTTATTAGATTTCAAAAAGAACGTTCCTGGCCCTAAAAAAGCGCCTGACCATGTTATAGTTGAAAAGATAATCGAGTTTAGTAAGGCACATAGCTATACTTGTAAGTTCAACTGTCATGTGTAAATTATGGAATTATTTAACTTGATGTTTCATGATCGAGTGTCGTTACATTGGGGCTGGCCGTTATGATAGTTTTACTTTAAAAAGTGGGCGTAGTTTTGGTCAAAATGACAGGAATCAGAGTTTCTCAATACCCTGTTTTCTCCTATATTTATGGAATTCTTCAATTTCCCCATGTCCAGTTTCCTTATAATCCGCCAGGTGGTTTACAATCAGCGGTTACAAAAAAAAAATTATTAACTACATAATTAACTTGATTTGGAACGTCAGGCAAGGTATAGCTTATTACCAATGAAGTGAATTGGAAAATTATTGTGTTCTAATACCATATAACTTACGTCAGAAGAATTAAAGTAAATTATCATATAAACGTGAACTTTCCTTAATTTCTTGTAGATATAATGTAGCGGGTTATAATGGCAGTACTAATGTCATAGGTAGGTCACTCCAGCAGGGTTTTGGAAAAATGCTTAACAGATAGTTACTAGCTTGTGAACGAAATACACACCTATCACCAATAGTGATATTCACTTTGTCTTAGCATACCATTCATTGCTTTTAAAATTGATACAGTTAAGTTGCTACTTATTAATTCATATAAAACAGTTTATTAGCCCTAAAACAGTTGCTTCGATCATGTTTTGTTTTTAGTTTTATGATGGGCAACATCTAAAAGATGTCACAATGATATATACTATATATGCCGTGTGTCACATAGATTTGTGCTGTTATTAGTGCCACGGTCTTCAAGATACGCGAATACCAGTTCAGATGTCTTCAGACTACAATTTACCTATTATTGCATAATTTAGATACAGCAGTGTTCAGAACATTTAATTATTCCGTCCATTTTGTCATTACCTTTCTTCATTTTACTTTTAGGGTTGGCTCCTATTTCTGGTATATGTAATTTTTATAAATATTATACAACTTCTATTTCTCTGATTGAAGAATACGCCGGGCAATTCCTGTCCGTCGTGGTGGCGGTTCATGAACTGGGACATAGGTAATTAAGAGAAGATAACGATAGAAAATAATTAAAATTGCGCGTAATCCTGTGTACTGAATATAAGTTGCATTTGCTGCACACACATATAGCATAGAGCCTATTAGCAACAGTAACTGATAATAATACACCACCTATGAATACTGAGACGATGTGGCAAAAGTATGCGTCGAAAGTATAAAAGCTAGCCGAAAATTTTACTTCAAGCATTGTTGTATGGATTTAAAATATGAAAAAATTATATATGTTATTTCAATTCACTTTTTCATTTTTCCAGTCTCGGAGCTTACCACGACGGTGAGCATGAACATGTGGACTGCGACCCAGATGACCAGTTTATTATGGCGCCATCCGGTGGTGGCAATGGAACTAATGCTTATATCAACACTTATTATTTTTCTTGCTGTTCTTTGCAGGATTTTAGAGATACTGTCTGGTAAGTTTCTAATAATAGATTTATCATACGTCCTATATACGTGCTAAACCTCTGGATTCCTCTCCATATACAGGTACAAACTCCATATCTTTCTTCGCCTTCACCGTGAACGGAATATACACTGCTTCACATAATTTGAGGTTCGCGCGTGGGATGGTAATAATTCTATCATTATATATTATATACAGGGTGACATGAAATAAACAGAACACTTTCGAGTACTAACACTTCAATTCTTCAGGTCTAGTTCAGCAGTAAAACAACTTATAATTTTCAAAAAATAAACTCAATAATGTACACACAAACAAAAACTGTAAATATTGCACATTTTTGGTGACTTGAGTAATATTCAAAAGGTCACTGGAAAAAATATACATTTGTTATTCTTCCGTTTCTTTGCTACATTTTGTTTCCAATAAATTATCTCTCAAGTCAAATGTATTACAGAATTGTTTAATTCATATTTCATTTACTTGCTGCAATAATATAATTCTTGCAAGACCAACGTGGTGGTCATCTTGGATATTTTCTAAATACAAAAATTTGATATTTCAAATAATATAAGTAGTATCTAAAGATTTCACTGTTCTATTTCATTTCTCAGAAACAATTTAAATCATCAAACATACTAAATTTTAGAATGTAACCATTATCAGTGAAATAAACCGCATGCCCGGCTATTTTGTTAAAGCTTAAAATCTTACAAAATTAATATTGTAATTCATAATAAAAAAATTGAAAAAATAAAAACTATTGAGAAATTGTAATAATGTCGTAACTTCCCTATTAAGAAATGAATTAGATTTATTTGTGTCAAGTTTGGAAAGTATTTTGAAAAATCAAACATTTTTACCATTATAAACTTGGCGAATTTATTTCCGGAATAAGAACATAATTAATTTTCAAATTCACTTCAATAGTGATAAATCTAGTATCTTTCCTGACGTTATAATGAAATTTGTCTCTAGCCTACACTCGTGCTGGCAACAAAAATGTGGAAACTGGGCTTGGAGTTAGCAAGCTTGACCTACACAAAAAATATCCCATTACATTTTTCTTGATAAAAAAGACACTTTGACGTTCTTATTTTTTTCATTTTTAGCGAAAATACATCCACTTTTAAGTAAAAGCAATCAACACAGCCAACAATAAAAGAGGGGAAAATGCTCACTTTTTAAATACTCTTAAAGTATATTTTTGGGATACCGACAAAATCAAAGGTCCGTATTGGCTGTTTTATGCCAAGTTGTGCAACGTAACATTTATAAATTTATTTCTAACAAAAAAAAATGGATAAAATTGTTTTGTATCTTCCTCAAGTTTTAAATTACGTTACTTGCACCTCGTTCTAGTACATCACATTTTATATCATTTTCAGGTATAAAACATGTATTCACAGCAACAATAATACTTCACATGATCCTGAATTTCACAGTTTAGTAACAAATCTAGCTGGCGTTGAATATACAGCCGACGAGCAATGCACATCGTTTTTCGGAAACTCTTCTTTGTGTGAGGTAATTATCTTTAAAGATTTCACAAAGATGAAGACAACTTAATGTATGCAAATGCATATTGACGATAGAAACCTGCTATGTAATGTAAAATACAAACGGAAATGAAATGGTCTCGAAGAAGTAGCATTTGTTCGACATAATAATAGCGATTGTTAAACCAAATAGAAATACGCAATTTTTTTATCGCCCATGTAATTCTTTGAACCTCACATAATATCGATCGTTCACGGGGATGTGTTCAGGGAAAAATCACCTTCTTAATCAATGCGGATTATTCAACTAAATTTGAAATTTAATAGTTATGCAAGATATCATATCCATATATACTAGCTGATTTCTTTAAAAACATATGTTTTTCGCACATGCAGCACACTGTAAATAACCGCACAGTCAATTGGCTAGACATTTCCATCATATCGAAATGCGATAAATTGCAAATTAATGTACACGAAATTCATACCATACCACATATATGTTTTGTATCTTTATACCATTTCTACATTACAGTGGTATTACGCCAAAGAATCTAATACAAATTTGTGCGAAACCCTTTGGTGCACCGATCCAGAAAATGAGACGGAATGTAAAACAGTAGGTCGTGATGATCCACCCGCAGCAGGAACATCATGTGGTTCAGGACAGTGGTGCATCCAGAGCCAATGTGTTAACAAAACTGACACACAAAATATAGGCGGATATGCTCCGTACAATGATGCCTATTTTAATAGCAATGCGTGTAAGTGCGTAATACCTCGATCTGTACTATGAACACTTGATTATCTATCGATAAATTATAATCTGTTTTTCTAAGTTATTTTAATCACATTTCGTAGCTTTTCTTACATTTTGATGATGTGATTCTATTTCGTAGAGCGTTTTATTAGTTTTTAATTAAAACATTATGTTATGCAGTATTTATTTATTTTTATTGCATTGCTTCTCTTTTGATCAATTTGTATTTATGCTAATTAAAAATTCAAAGCAATCCTCGGAGATGCACATGAGGTATAACCCTATCATTCAGATGTACCTTGTCTACCTTAAGTACGAACTCATAATATATACATGTTAATAAACAATATAGAAATGCTGCATTCATCGTAAATGATATTATACCAGGCATAGTATATTAATCATCGTTCTAATTGAATAATAGGAAATTGTCATTATTTTTGTTATTTGGAATAAGAACTTTGTAGCCAGAGGGATATGATTAGTCACATTCGAAACTACACATGTACATTCCTATTCTATTAGTTACATCACCTAGTTCTTGCACTAAAATTTCCTAAACATTTACGAAACCCTGTTTGCAATTTTGTATTGCTTATCCTAACGACCAAATCCCATATGACCATTTTCGTTTATATTTTAGATACGTGCTGCCCAAGACCAAAGAATCCTGCGAACACAAATACATTACGTCACTCTGGCATATTTCTGGGAGGTAACATGCACCCAGGTTCTTATATTGAGTATTCATGTGTGAACGGATACAATCTGACTTCGGGAATTAGCACTCTGACACGTACATGTCAATCAAATGCAAGATGGAGTGACCCTCCTGTATGTGATGAAGGTGAGGTATTTTCAACTACACGCAATAAGGGTGTATTTAGGAGGTGTCCAACTTGTTGTTATGTTCGATATTGGAGACTGGTGTCCCTTGCTTATGTGTCAGATAATATAATATGTACTTGCAACGTTTGATTTCAGAGATAACTAGATAGAAATAAAAGCGAAAACACGTATTTTAATAATAATAATAATAATAATAACACTTGATTTACTTCAGTCTTTGCAGCTAAAAAATGGCTAAATTACAATTGAGATGCAATAAAAACAGAATTATATAACAAAAACAGAAATCCTAAATGCACAGTACTGTAATGTTATTGGAAATTTCGGGTACAGAAAGGAATAAGAATTATGTAGTCTGCTAGTTTTAGCAGTAGTATAGGAAATAATTTTTCTTCTGAGATTATATGATTTACGAGAATTAGCTGAAATTAATTTTAAGTGGTTCAACTCGTTATCGTAGAATATTTGAGGTTTGTGATATAGTGATGAACAGGCACGAAAAGAAATTAAATTTATAAACAAATAAAAAAGTCTTTGAAGAGTAGGCAACACATTCCTTGGCGAGTTGCTTTGTAGTTTTGCTATCGGCCAGTTCCGTTTAAAGCATCGCTAAATCTACACTCATAGATAATTATAATATATGCAATACTGTTAATAAAAAAATATTAATTTTAATTTTGTTAACAAACTAGCTGATAACCATGCATTGTCCATGAATGTCTAATCAATCAGACGTATTTAGGAGTAAATATTATGCATGTTATACTCCATGTTACAGTCACTCAATCAAATTAGGGAATTGATTCTAATGTATGGTAGTATAGTGTAAATTGTTCCTTTTTTCAGAGCAGCATTTCCAAAATAGTCATTTGCTTAACCATTTTTCCGCCCTTCAACTAGAATAACAGTTATTGTAGCAATAAAGTGGGCAAACATGAAACATTCAATAAGATTTTATACAATATTTCAACAATTTATTGAATTAACAGAAGAATGTCAACTTTTGTACAAGTGCTGTAAACGTCTCATCAATCAATCAGTGTGTAACTATTAATGCCAAAAAACATGTTGAAACAATCCATATGCAGAAAATCTTCACTTGATACATTGTCTATTATGAAAAAAATCTTGGTTTACTCAAATTGTAGCTAAAGTTGCATAACCAGAGATTTAAAGAATTCATATAACTATTAACAAGAAGTCTCGCAACTTTTCAAACTCACTATGTACACTTTGTTAATTGATGCACATTGTTCTCCAATAGCATTACTGTACATACAAAAAAGCATGTGCCTACCAAAATATTACTGATATTCTTAATTAAGACGAATTTCAAATTATTTATTCTATGCACTTATCGAAATTACACAATATTAACTGCATCCAAATGTTATGTCATAATATTTATTAAAAATTTTTCGCCATGAATACAGTTTCATATAAAAAACTACTTATTTAATATATCTAAATGAATATTTTGGGATTTTCGTCAAAAACGAAAGGAAGGGTTGAAAGGCATGAAATGTTTTTGCTATCCTTCAAATGACCTTCTGAAGACCTCGCTTCATTTTTTTTAATGACTCCACCCCTGAAGTTGTTTTTTGATTTTGTATCCTGCTAGCCTACAGTACAAAATATGGTATCTTTATGATTATTTTACATGCGTCACAAGATAATACCGCCAGTCACATTCCAAAGTTTAGTCACCAAGGAAATCAGCAACCAGGTCATAACTATCATCAGCATGCTGGTCATCCGACGGCCATTCGCCACTGCCTAAATTCATTGATTGTACCATTTCTAAATGATGTGCTCTCTTAATGTGTGTTTTTAAATTTCCTTTTTAAGTAAATGCTTGGTTGCAGTACTGTCATTTGTGAGGTTTGCCACTGCTGTGTTTCTTCAGATGGATTTGTAGGGCAATTTTCTGGTTGAAGGCTTTCCGACAAATAGTCCAGACAAATGGTCTCTCACCTCACTGGCGGCCATGTTGGTTTACGAGAGTATACGTCATAATAACACCATCAGTTTTTATCCAATCAGTTTTATATTCTGCACAGAGCAAGTCCAGGTCGCAATACATGCTATGTGTACTTTTGACCTCGATTACTTCCAGTATGGCCGACTGGCGGCCATGTTTGTTCCCGAGAGGGCACGTAACAATAAGTCTATAGCCGCGAAGACGAAGCGCTACATGGACGATTCAAAGGTGGTTCTAGGAAGGCCATAGATTGGTGGGCGACCTAGGCTAGGTGACATTTCAAAATGACCTTGAGAAGTAGGTCAAATGCCGAAACGATTCTTAGGCATTGTTTGTCGCGCGTAACACTTTCTTTGTCTCGCAATAACGGCTTCAGCTTTTATCCGATTAGCTCTATATTCGGTACAGAATAAGTACAGGTCAAAGTAAAGGTCATATATCATATTGACCCAGATTACTTCCAATATGGCCGACTGGCAGCCATGTTTGTTCCCGAGAGGGAAATGTAACGTTGTCTATAACCGCGAAGACGAAGCGCTACCTGGGCGGTTCAAAGGTGGTTCTAGGAAAGCCATAGGTTGGTGTTAGTAATAGGCTAGATATTTTAAAATGACCTTGACAAGTAGGTCAAATTCTGGTACGAATCTTCGACATTTTTGACCGCGCCTAACACTCCATATTCAGTACAGAGTAAGTACAGGTTATATATAATATCAACCGATGCGGTTACCATCTATCGATAAACAAGGTTGATGGGCTGATCGCCATCATCCAAAAGTAATGCCGTAAAATATATTCTGTATAATTTAGAAGATACCATCAACGTTAGTCGCATCGGAATTGGTGATGGTTTAGTTTTAACACTGTTTAAAAGAATATTCTTACCATACCTACTAACCTACCCTAACCCCTAGCCTTAAACCCAACCTAATATATAATGATGAAAACATA
>JAOXYB010043226.1:0-12670 GCA_028565635.1 Phoronis ovalis | reverse complement strand
AAATTTTTGTAAAGTTATATAAATTATTAACTAAATCATAGAATGTAAATTTTTGGAATTTTTCCTTTCCCCTAGATATATCATAAGCTCCCAGCCCTTATCGTGTTAAGTACAAAGTGCAACCACCATTTGCTGCAAGATGGCAGGTTTCACTAGAATGATGTTATCTCCAGCCACCTATAATCCATACATTCTTGACCAAAAAATTAAGTTGCATATAATATCAGTTCACATTGTGTATGCAAGTATGTTCATTTACAAACATCTTATGAAATTTGATTATTTTAGGTGTAACTAATTCTACAGTAATAGGTTGGAGTGAAATCACAAATGAGGTCAACACAAGTTTCTGTACTGTGGCAGGAATTCAGTTACCCAAGAAAGATCGCCTAAGCGTAAATGGAATTCATTTCATTAACTTTGACCGTCAATGTGCAGCCATTGTACCATGTACTGGATGCTATCCATTTAATGGCGGCTTTCCCATGCAATTTGAAAGAGTTAGATACTATAATGTAACAAATAAGGTAAAGAATACCATTTAATATTAATATGTTAAAATTGATGTTATATCACTGCAGATACTTTTTAGTATTACCATGTTGTTGACTTTTTGATGAAATGAGATAAAGTGTTCTTATTTTTTATGCATAAGTAACTTGAATAGTTTTTACCCAGGTTAATGATAAGTGTTTTTATCATAGAAAAGCGATACATCTTCAAAATAATTTGTTTTCTATTCTTCAGGCTAATTTCCATTGGGAGCATGAGACGTGGTTTTATGATTTAGATGGTACCTTGAGTGAAATCAGTCCCGACAAACGAGTCTTGCCGTATAATCCAAACCTTCCATCTGCTCACTGTACTTTTGATCATTCTGATTGGAGTTTTGGAGAACCTGGAGCTATATGCAACAAAACCATGAATTTCCATCGAATGGCTTTTAATGAGCCTTCCCCTCCATCTTTAATGTATAAAAATACTTTCTTCACAAATGAACATGGTATTAGCGAAATTCCTTTCCGTGTAAAACGTATGACTCATTCTAATGGTTGGATGATAACGTTAATTGATTCAGATAACTATAATTTTTATTTTAAGGATTCTGAACATATAACAAATATCACATATAATTCCAAATTCTATGCTTTTGAGCCACAGGATTATGTAATGTTGAATCATAATTTTACCCAAAGAATTGACGCATTTTCGATAAATGGAGTACATTCTAATGGAAGTCAAGCTGACCTTACTTACGCTGACAATGTAAATGGAGACTGGCACTTTGATGAAGAGACTAACAGGTTTACCTTCATGGGTAAGGCACAGCAATCTAGACTATAAATAGTATAGTTCACACACAATTTCCCTGTAAACAACATAATGTGGCAATTAATAAAAAAATTGTGAATTTTAAAATAAGTAGAAATTATTCAGTCTTTATACTTAATTTTGGTGAATGAAACATTTTCCAAACTGTGTTTAACTTCTTTGATTAATTCCTTATAAATGTACTTCACTAGTAGAATCATGCCAAATATATATATTCGTCTTTCACAGTGAGGGACTTCAGTCCACTAGAAGTCACCAGTGCGGCTGGACATTTAACTGTGCTTTAACTTGTTGCTATTATAAGACAATCTTATTTCAGTGTCTGGTAAAATGTCCAACAGAAGAAAAAGAGACCACCCTACCATGGCGACTGTAGACCGTGTCATCTACCCTAAAGCTTACCAATGTTATTACGAAGCTTGTATTCCTCCTGTACCTTATGTACCTCCTGAGGGACGTCCCAGTGATGCTGTCTTCTGGTCCGAAGCAGATTCATGGATTGGAGTGGAGGAAGGATGGGGGGGGAATTATGGTGATGGTACTTTTGGACCTCCACAAGATGGCGACAATGTTCAGATACTGCCAGGTATACTATTTTGAATTTTTCGTATTTTCGTAACTTGAAGAATTTTCAAAATTGCTCAATTCATTGTTCTGCAGTTATAGACTGTTCAGTATATATAAGGCAGCGTACACATATTTATATATTTTAGAAAAATATGTGCTAAAGAATTATTTTAAAATCAAATTGACATGTTGCAAATAAACATTTGTTTTCTAGAATTCAGAAAAATGTTGTGAACATTTAAATGAACTAATGTTACTTTATAGGGTACCATAAAAAGCTGTTATATTTCTGAATATATTTCTTATTTGTAGGAACTTGGATGGTGGCAGATGTGGCCTTACCATGGATGAAGAAGTTGTACATTTATGGTACTCTAGAATTTGACAATACCAGAGATTTTGTTGTCAATGCAACATATATTTTTATGCATGGTGGTAGACTAATAGCTGGTTATAATGAAACAAGACCATTTTTGTTTAATCTGGAATTTTTGCTTCGTGGGAACCATTTTACACCTGAGATTCAATTACCAGCTGGACCTAACATGGGTTCCAAAAGTATTGGTAAGATTTAGAGGTTGTAAACCCTCTTTAGAAATGTTGAAATGTCATCTATGTCCTTGCCATTTGGTCATCTTTCGCATAATAATGCTCGGAATTACCGAAATCTCTTGTACAAAAACACTGTACTGCAGAAGTTTAATTCACAAAGGCTTAATATATTGTATAGTTATTGAAGACCAGGAAAATTCAAAAGATGTATGTTTTCTTAAATAAATTTAGCTTTTACTGGAAATAGAAATTTGATATTAAAAACATTTACTTCTTTGGTAGTCATAATTTTAACTAGTTCTTTGTAGGTGTTTTTGGTGAATTAGATTTACATGGCAAACCTCGCTCCGTGTATTGGACTCGGTTAAATGCAACTGCTAATGCTGGTGATGCATCTATTGTTGTCAATGATGAAACTGATTGGGCTGTTGGAGAAGAAATTGTTATAGCTACAACAGATTTTGAACCATTCCATACAGAAACATTTAATATTACTTCTATATCAGCTGATGGAAAAACAATTGGTGTAAATGGAACCCTGGCTTGGAAGCATCTTGGTTAGTCAAGTTTTACTAGTCTTATAACCCACCAATCAGACATGAGTATATAGTGTACATTCATTTCTCTTATTGTCCACATGTAGCAATATAAGGTTTATTGTAAATGAACCTCTTAACTCCTAGCTTATGCTATGTTGTATTTGCATTTAGTATTTTATGATAATAGTTGCTAGGCTATGTGAAATATATTTGTGTCCACTGTTGTTTTGACATGAAATAAATTAATAAAGCCTGGACACAAATCATTACTAAAAGTTTTAATAACATTGCAAAAGAAATATTCTGTGATTCCTAGTAGCAGTGTGAAATAAACTAGCACACAGAATTGAAAGGTGATTGTATTATTACAGCTGAGGAATACACACTCTCCAATGGCATGTCATACACCATTGCTGCTGAAGTTGGATTGTTAACAAGGAATATTAAAATCATTGGAGAAGAGTACGATGATATGTGGGATGAAAGCTTTGGTGCTCGATTACTCGTGGGATCTTTTTCAATGAATGATATTCTTTACACAGGTATGTGCACTGGAACTCTTGCCTGAATGCTCAATCAAAAGTTTTGATATTACTTATAATGTGTATCAAAATGATTATACTGTATTAGGAAGCATAAATACAAGGAATAGCATGTAAGTATATAAATACAAATTAAAGTGAATATCCTTTTAAAAAAATAAGGTATTAGATACAAAAGTGGTGTATAATTATATATATATCTATTTCAGCCTAGAGATATTAAAATATACATTTTTAAAAAGTTTATATTCTAAATTCTACAACTCCTAAGGTTATATTGTTTAAATTTGGCCATATGACCTGATAAAAGCCATTTTCGTGGGAAAAAATGTTTTTTGAATTTTAATTTTCAAAAACAGGTCAATAACTCTTTCATCTACAAACTTGAAACTTTGCATAGTTGAGCTTTACATATTTATTTACAAAACTTTCTCTCCCAACCTTTAAACTTTGAAAATGCGTAACTTTTAAAGTCAAAGTAAAGTTTCAAAAATTTGAGGCAGTGTTTTGCAGATCATGGAATTTTTTTTTTCTTTGCCTTCTGATTCATTAACAATAAAAATTATACTTTTACATGCCTATTGCTTTGATTAGGAAAATTAATAAAGAAAGATATAATCAAATAACAGTGTCACAATGAGTCCTTAAACATACTGTAACTATCCGTTTTGAGAAAACTGTTTTCTTTTAATGGTTAATAATTTTAAATTAAACATCATGCAGTGAGATGTTCTGTAGTTTACAGTTTTAATACAAAAACCTCTCAGATATGCTGTCACATTACTGTGTTATGAATGGGCAGACTCGAATGGGGGATAATTTACTTTTCAAAAAAATTCTTTATATAACTACTTTAATTTCTTTTAAAGGTCAAGCTCGTATTTCCAATGTTGAATTCTTCCGTTCTGGTCAAGAAGGATGGAATGCTCCATATGACCCCCGATATTCCGTCTCTTTCTTGGACACACGTTCAACAAAAGAGGCAACCTCCTTTGTAAAAGGATGTGCTTTCCATAATGGTTTCTCTCCTGCTGTAGCTTTATACAATGCCAGAGATATGGTAATAGAAAATAATGTAATACATCATACAGTTGGCTCAGGTTTGTAATCAATATTTGAAATTGTTTTTCCATTAATTTTTATGGTGTTTTATTATGTGATACATGCTTGTGAGTAAACTTGATGTTTGCTCATGCTCCATAGTATGTAATGAACAAACCCAATCCAACCCAACCCTAATGAATGAGAGAAAACCTTTGATGTTCTGACTTGGTAATCAAATCCATGCCTCGTACTAAAGGAAAATGCTTAAATTTCCAAAATTATACCTTTGATATTTACATTTGTACTGTAATTTTCCACAAAGGAAAAACTGAACAAAACAAGTAGATCACTTCTTTAATTTTATTTTTCAACATTATATTCAAAACAAATTTAATCTGTTTTTTATTTCTTCTGATGAAAAACCCCATTAATATAGTGTAGAAACGCCAAAGCTGTGGTGTAATTAAATTGTTTCATTCCACTGTTATTTAATAATAAGTATTTACAAGGCTGATCACCATTGATAAATATAATTATATGTACTATGTTTTTGCCTGGACTTAATTTACTTAAAAGAAAAATATACTTGTTGATCTAGGATTGATAATCGAAGGCCGCAATCATCGTGTTATCAATAATCTTGTCACATTGATGGTATTCCCTGGTCTTTATCAAGACAGAAGAGAAACTGAAAATGAAAAGTGGGATGCTGGTATAGAGGTAAGGTGTTGGATACAGGAAATATTCTTTTGAATTGTTATTCTAAACTCTGGCACAAGGAAATCGTGTAATTTTCTTAATCTTTACTGTTTTTTATCAAGAGCTCATTTTAATTAAAATCTGATATCTATGGTATCTTTCAAAAATACAGCAGATTACATCATTTGTATTTAGAAAGTGTAATAAGTGATATACATTATGTAAGGGTCATAAAATGTTCCAGGTCAACCGTGGTAGAAATATTGTATTACAAAATAATGCAGTGGCTGGTTCTGAACGCATTGGCTTTCATATTGATGGAGAGCCATGTGATGAAACTAGCATTCCAATAGAAGATCGATATTATGGAAACGTTGTCCACTCTGCCTTACATGGTGTTCACATATTTAAAGATGGGATACCAGGGTAAGTGTTTGTTACATATATTTTTTCCTAGCATGTTTGTGAACAACAGTTAATTTCAGATGAAATTAAATGATATTGGATCATGAATATTTAAATGGCTAATATTTCTTACAACTGATACATGACTGAATGGTACTGAAACAGGCAAATCTACCATAATGATAAAAACTCCATTTAACTCCGTATTATAGTGTATATTATTTTTTTTCTCATACGTTGAAAAATTTGTGGCAATTTATAAAAAAACAAAAGAATATTTGATATTTTGTACAAATGTTGTTACTTATTTTACTACAGATGCACTCGCATTTCCAATTTCTTATCCTACAAGAACTGGGATTATGGAATTTACTTTGATGCATCCATGAGTGTTGAAATTTCCAATGTAGTTTTAGCTGATAATTTTGTCGGAATTATGCCATTATTCTATGGCCCAACAGCAAGATCACATCAGACTTCAAATAAGTTCGCTGAACTTACAGATTCTCTCATTGTTGGTAAGATTTCAACTTGTTTATTAGTACCAAGGTTCATATACAAATAAAAGCTTGTTTGTTACAATATGGAGATAGATAGCCCAAAATTCTTGCTCTTTTAACATGTCAAAAAACTGTCATGACCTGCAGGTTTTGATTTAGGCTGCTTAGCGGAAAACATGTAAGTAGGGACAATCTAAGCAAACCTTTATTTAGGTGCACATGTTTTGTAAGAAAAATTGATTCTCAGTTGAGTTCATTCTGAAATAACCTTTCAGCATGAGTAATTTGGGTGCTTTTGTCCTTTTAGCTATACAAATGTAATGTCACATACCAAAGCCCAGTGGCAAACACGACAACATGTAGCTACATATTGATGCACATTATACGTAAGTCAGAATAATTCTAACTTGTTTTTTTTTTTTTGTAAACACTTATTATTGTGTTCATCTTTTTAGGTGCCAGCCCTGGATTTGACTGTTCTGAATATAGACAACCTGAAGCGTCATGGCAGAGCAACCAACAAAGAGCACCTAGGACCTCTACAGGTGGTAAAAGTGGCATAACATGGACAGTGTTTTTGTCTAATCCTGTTGGTGCACCTCATTATCCATGGCATTTACCAAAAAGTTACAGTGCTATTAGTGGAAGGACACTAGTCAAAGGTTTGTTAGGTTGTAGTAGTTATGACTGCTTTATTTATTCTTCATGGAAACAAACTGAGTTTATTAACTGGACGCAGGCAGATACTTACTGTAACCACCATGCTATCTGGTGGTGAGCAGAATCATGATTAAATACACTGTTAGTAGATGATGCAAAAAAGCACAATTTTGTCATTGTAGCTGATTTTTGTGCTTTTATCTGTTATAGATGTTGTTTTTGCCAATTTTGATGCCACTTGTTCCAAACAAGATCTTGCGATTATGACCAATCCTGAATCCGCTGATTCTAACCATCCTTTAACTGCAAATAATGTACAGTTTATAAATACACCATTCAACAATCGAGTTTTCATTCACCGGCCTAAACTGAAGTAAGTAGAAACTGAAGTAAAAAGAAATAGAGAAACAGTTTAACCAGCAAAACAGATCTACAATGTAATAGATAAATATAGTAATAAGTAAGAAAAAAAATAGATTCACCATGACTAAATAAAATTAAAATTTTTTTAAAATAAATCAAAACGTTAATTTTATTTGGTCATGGTGATTCTATTTTTTGTCTTATTTATTAAGTAGAAACAGTTTATTGTGATCATTTAAAACTAAGTAATTATTGTTAAATAGAAACTATTAATGTGTAAGAGCAATTAAAAGTAAGTAAAGTAATTATTAGAATTTGTTAATATCAGCCATCAGTTCTCTTATGTTATCACTTTGATAGGTTTTGGAGTTTTAAATTGCAATTATCTAAGCAGCGATATCTATAATCTTGAGCTATTTTTTATTTAAGTGACTTGATCTGTTTTACGATTCTATATGTTTTTATCCAATGATTTTATTTTGACTTATTTTTTTAAAAAATAATACAAGGCTGTTCATAAAAGTATAGCTGTTATTTATACTTTAGGTGGGTGAATCCTTCAGATTGTGTTGATATGGATTGTGATGCCCCCAAGAAAACAATCATCATTGACCAATCAGGTAGTATTATTGGAGATGGCATTCCAGGAACTATTGTACCCGAGTCTCAATTTGAATGGGATGGAGATCTGAGAAGAGGTTTGGGAGATTATCGCATACCGAAAGTGTTACTCACCAGGCCAGATGGTTCCAGAATACCTGTTGACGAAGTTATAGATCATAGAGGTAGGCTACGTCTTGGAATGAATTACTTTAATAATTTAAGCAATCACTAATAGTTTAAAAGATAATTAAAATAAATTAAAGACGTGTTTTAGATTTTTATTGCTTATGAATATTATAGTAATTGTTATTAAAATAAAAGAAACTATCTGTGGTCTGGGGTCTGTTTTTGTCAATACTTTTATTTCAATGAATAAATATTTAAATGTTCTTTTCATGTTTCTACTGATGTGTGGAATTTATTTAATCATTGTATGTGTATATTTGTAGGTATTGTCCGTAATGATCAGTGTCAATGGCAAGCAAGCTGGCAGGCATTTACATGTCATGATATTGACCACCAAATGATGGTGATTGAAAGCATGGATGATGACACAGAAACACGTCGTGTGTCCCCTGTAGCACTCCTTGGTGATGGATATATTGATTTGATCAATGGGCCAATGGACCATGGCTGGTGTAATGGATATACATGTCAAGAGAGAATTTCTACATTTTATAGTATTGTTGGAATGCAAAAGAATTATACCATGTATTTTACTGGTGAGTTTTGTTTGTCTGGTTATATTAATATTGATAAAGTACTAGAATTTATTGTTATATAATAACAAAAGTTGTAAGATAAAAATTCCAAAACAAACCCAATTTTTTATGGCGCAGATTTTGCAAAAACAAATTCTTATTAAAGGATAATAATTAGATGTTGTTTTTAGTTACAATTTTTGAAATGCTGCTTGATTAAATGGCTTATTTTGTCTTTATTTTAATCAAAATACTAGATTTAAAATTGTAAACTTACATACTATTGACAGAGTATGAATCCAGTTATTTATATAGAATCTGTATATTTGTGTAACTTATAAAGTAAGTATACTTCCATAAAATGCTCTTAACTGTTTTAATTTAGTAGTATAAAATTTGAAGGTAAACTTTACTTAGTTTACATATTAATTGCAGGTACGAATCCTCAAGTTTTACGTCTGCATCTAATGAATGTTAACAGTAGCCAAGCTATTACCCTTGGTCTGTGGTATGCTACACCTCAACGATTGGATATATACCGAAATGGTGTTTACATTGCACCAACAAATGCCTATATCAGAGATGGACAATTCAAATTATTTGCTCCAGACCCAAGTATGCCTGAAGATTATTTACGACCAAGATTAGATTCTCAAATCAGTGGATTAAATTATTATGATCGAGTATACCAGACTATCTACATGCTAATCAGAGGACCTGATGTCATTGAAATTCGTGTAGCTCCTGTCATTGTGGTTTCCTTTGAGTTGGAGCCTGTGACTGTAGATGAATTCTTTGAAGAGAATCTTATTAGTAATATTGCATTTCTGTTGGACATATCGCCAGATCAAATACGCATTGTAAATGTCATAAGAGAAGACTCAAGAAGGAAGAAGCGTGCTGTTCATACAACAACAGTACAGGTTTGTTTATATTTTTAATGAACGTATATGATATTTTTTAAGTATAACTTTCATTTATAGTATTAGTACTAATGTATGTACTAATGTATGTACTAAAAGAATTAAAATAAAGTATTTTAAGCATTTATTGGGATGCTTCAAATTTACGCAAGACATAACCGAAGGAAGACATAACCGTGATTATTTCGAAGGAAGACATTTAATTTGATAAGAAACTTTATCTTTGCCAAGCACTACCAACATACCCACCAACTCAAGATTGTAGGGAAATGAAACGATTAAAGCAATGTTTGTTGTTTCAGGTTGAAATCGGTAATCCTCCTGAACCTTCTATTGACAGTCCACAAAGTGACGGATCACAAAGTACTAACAACACAACTGTTGCAAGCACAACTTTTACAGTCAATTCCAGTAGGTGTCAATAATATAAAATACGTTTTACCGGAATGAATTAATTTAGTGCATTATGCAGCTTTTTGCATGATTCTGTAAAATATTATGCCTGTCCATTAATTATATAAATATTTGACTATATTGATGTTTGACATTTGATTAACAACTTACAACACACAGGACATAGTTTGAACATTTTATTTTTTAGCTGTATATAAAGGTTTTAATGGTACATCATTAGAATATGAAGACCTATTAACTATAGTTACTAAAATTGTCAATGCTACTCAAATGGGAAACATTGTTGAAATACTAAATCAAACAGTCTACTCAGTTGAGGTAAGTGAAATTTTTGTAAAGACTTTAGCCTCAGCACTGCAGAGCTGAAGTATATAATAGTAGCTACGATGCACATAATATTATTGACAAGACCTGAAATGTCATGAATCCAGTTGTATTCTGAACCAGCAAAATTAGCCTAACTGTAAAGAGAAGAAATTGGGGTGAACTCATTGGTATTTTTTGAGACATACAGAATTTAGCCAGCTGTAAAATTCGTGAAAAACAAGATAAGGTGGATGCAAGATTCATTTTATTATTTGGATCCTTTTATGAAAGATTTTTAATAAACATTGCACAGCGCTATAATTGGTGACTGGGTGTATAAATTATGATCCAGCTTCTGTATCTGTAAACAGTTGATCTCTCACATATTTGTGACAATTCATGGATAAAATCAAAATAAAACTAAAACTGGCAATGCAGTGTTGTGATGCCCTTAGATACTCAACCAATAAGATGGGACTAAGTGCATGGTTGCAAGAAATTGTGTTATATTTAATCCGATAATTATATAAGTGACTTTCTTATCAAGCATTGTAAGAATTACTGGTGCAGTCCCTTACTATGGAGTAATATTGTGTATTAATCCTGTTTCCAGGTTACTGACCCAGTACCCCCACCACTGGACCCCACAGGTGGTATAAGAGCTACAAACGAGACTTTCAATGGCACAGACCCTGCTAATTATACAGCTACACTTGGTGAACTTACGTAAGTTGAATAATGTACATAATTGTGTTGAACTGTTTTTACTAACAATAGTGCCATAATACTTAATATGGTTATGCCTGCCAGCATGGCTTTTCTATTGCCCACTATTTTTTGCTCCACTAGGAATCTCTAGTGCTAATAAAAAGTAGGTAACACTTTAATGTATTTTAATTTTTGTTCTTGTTTAGCTATGCAGAAAGACTTGCCCTTGAAGAACAACAGCAGCAACAGTCAAGTAGTATTGGTAATGATACAGTCACTATTGAATACCTGATCCCTGCATCATTAGTCATCCATACTCAACCATCCACTGCTAAAGAAAGAGAAGCCTTTATTTCACAGCCTAAAGTAAAAATTGTAAATTTTGAGGTGTGTTGAAGTTTTACTCATTTTTATGTCTCACAGGGAATCATTGGTATACATGTACTTTATTTGCCTTATTCAGTGCAAAAAGCATTAGAGGCAAAAAAATTATTGCACAGCCTCACTATGAATTAATGTGCTCTGAAAAAAATGAAGTATATCAATAAAATTTTATTAAGTTAAATTAATTACAAAAAAAACATTTTAAAATGTATGCTACATTCAATTCACCCTGTAACGTCTATTGGCTGGCACGCTAACTGTTACTAGAATACACTACAAGTTCAAGATGAATGCATATATTAATGATGTGTCGGTATACTTTTCCTGATTTAGTTTTACTTTCCATTCTTGAATATACACACTTAAAATTATGTTATTTTTGCATGGCTTCATGGCTGCCAATACAATTTCAGTGGAATGTGGCAAGTTCATTATATGTTTTTATTAAAACATCAAGGATTTACTATACAATTTGTAAATTTCTTGTTAACTGCAAGTAAATTGAAAAATTAGGAAGAAGCATTATTTGAAATTTTTTTTAATTGATTTGTGTCTATACTAATTGTAGGGCCAGTTGGTAACCCACCTTGGCTATGGAGGAGCCACATGGCAGCTTAGAGCACAAGTAATTACTTCTAAACAAGGTGTTTCCGTAGTCGGTAATCATACATGCAGCTTTGATGGTGGGTGGTGTAATTTCACCTCTATGGCTATCAGTCTTGCAGGTGGGAGCCTACTAAAATTTTGTCAATTTTGTGATAAAACTTATTAAATTTGCTTGCAGCGTTTTTGAACAATCTCAGATATTTATGTTAATGTCACTTTTTACTGTCTGTAACAAGAAATCCTGTGTGTCGATAGATTCTGTAGATGTACACAGTGCAGTTATATATGCAACAAAATAGAGAAACTCAATAAGACACAAATAAGTGTCTCTTCTGCAAACTTTAGTTAAAAATTTAAATCTAAATTGTCACCAAAAAAATCTTATCCATCTATTAAAAATGTAAAAGGATTCAGAATTTTTCAGAAATTCTTTGATCTGCATGCCTGTGTTAAGAAACATGTTTTGCAGGCAGGCTTATTTTATAGTTTCATGTATGTTACGCAGTCTTACTTCTTACCCAATAGGTTCAGGATACAAACTTGAGTTTATTGTTATAAACTTACCAACCTTGAGTACTTTGTCAACTTCATTTAACATACAAAGTAGGCAGTATGCTATTCAACCAATCATCAAAGTACACAATACTCATGTCAACACAGTCCTGTCCCCAGCAATAGCTGTTGAACTGACTGACCAAGAGACAAACTCACCTTTGGACTTGCAAAATTTGGTGAGTTACTAGATGAATTTTATAATGCTATCACGGCTAATATCTATAACTTATGCAGTTCATCATACTTTTGCTTTTTATGCCCATCCAC
>JAOXYB010043215.1:0-10217 GCA_028565635.1 Phoronis ovalis | reverse complement strand
TAAACTTGTTAAATAATTTTTGGAAAATGTCTTGAAAAGTAAATTGTGTAAAATAATCATTTGCTTAAAAATTATACTATTTAATTGCAATAATTTGAAAGAATTAAAAAACGTTAATTACTGTTTTAGGTTAGAGACAGTGTGGAATAATGCATCTTCTCTCCCAGTTAAGAAAGTTATACGTGCATGTACATATGTTCCTGGAAAAGAGACAACTACTTTAGTTTGGGACAGCGGTGCTGGACAGCTCTCATACAGAAACAAAGCATCAGCAAGTGTAGGGTATGATACTTTTGAGGTTAAGTTAATATTTGTTTGTTGGCATACAGAGTTTAATATGAGACTCAACATTACAGAGAGTACTACCTGATTGTTCCACTGATTTGTCCAATGCATAGGAATCAATCAAAAGTTGTTTAAGCATTAAATATTGTGGTTCTTACATTGTTGTCCCCCTGGGGGGTCTCTTAGATATATTTTGGGGTGGGTGTGTGCCGCTGCAGGTAAAAATTTTGGACTAACCATATACCAAAAATGTGGACATTTCCACCCCAAAATATACCAACACTTCTAAAACATATACCAGCAGTCGACATGTGGAATCAACTTCCATTGTCACAAATAATGTAAAGGCATTCGCCATTTGTTTTATTACATATTATTCACTATTTTGCTTGAAAAGTAGACCCAAAATATACCTTTTCCAAATGAGTTCTTGACTAGGCCTTGTAAACTATGCCTAAAATATACCATAGTAGCCCTGAAATATACTAAAATTTGTTAAATGCTGATTTATCTGCCTGATAATTAGCTGCCTATTTGTAAAAATAATTAATCAATGTACATTATTAAGCTGATTTGCTTGGTGTGTTGTGAAAAATCGTAATTTTAGTTTTTTTGTTGCCATTTAGGACAGTGATCGATTCCCCAGAAAACTGGCTGATGGATTTATGTCTTTCAAGTGATACAGATATCAGGCCCATCAAAATATATGGAGTAACTATCGATGGAAAATTAATATCCTGGATTGTTATAAAGGGGAAGGTATACTTCATCTTATTTAGAGGTTGTAACTTAAAGTTTATAGTAAAGAAATGCCGGGATGAGGGAAGTCTAATAGCTGTAGTATCTAATGCACAATATTATTGATAACTTATAAAGTATAATGTACTGCAAAGGGCAACAAATGGTAAGATTGCAATCAATATTGTTCAGCAAAACTTATTCAGACATCCGAATAAATTAAATTAAATTTGGGATTGTTTAATGAAAGATTGTGAAAGAAAGTGAAATTTCCTTTGTTCAAAGAATATGAATTTTTAAATTTTTGTATGTTATGTAAAATTGAGTGAAAAAGAGTTTGAAAATTCATATCTAATTCTGAACAAAGCAAAATTTCGAAAATCTGTATAGGTTTTTACCAAAAACAGTACAGATAACATGAACTCCTCAGAAACAAAAAAATACAGATTTAGAAAGTTCTAGTTGTATACTTTCACAATACATGTACTTTTGTTTGCCTATCTTTCATTTAAAGTAAGCTCATGTAATGGTACCAATTGAGAGGGTTCATGTACTGGACCGGGAAGAATGTTCCAAATAACAACCAGTCATGCAGTAATAATATTTATATAATAATTTCCAAATAGGTATTAAGACTCTATAAAAACAGGAATAAATGATTACACATGCCACACCTAATTGTACAGTTTATATTATTTTCTATCAGGTCATTGAAAATTCTCTATTTAAGAAAACTACATCTGTATCATACCCATTATGAAAACCTAATTGTTCCGAAATTTGTATTAATTACTGGAATTTTCCACAACCATACTGTTCAGATTGAGAATTCATGAGCAACTGACTCAGAAGTCAGATTTCAGACCGCGATATTCTTCACAGATCACTTTCACGCAGTAAATTGACACTAGTACTGATACACAAAAGGAGTACCCACTATTGCACAATAATACATTTGGTCACACACACAATAAGAGATCACACTGTTTCAAAATAATACTTTCACAATACATGTACTTTTGTTTGCCTATCTTTCATTTAAAGTAAGCTCATGTAATGGTACCAATGTTGTGAAAACTGCTTTTAGCCCAGATTTTGAAACTCTGACACATAGAGAGATTGCTTTTAATTATTTCAGCAGGTAAATAGAAAATACAGGTCAAGCTTAATTTTGACCTGGATTATTTCATATTTGTTCCCGATATTTTTCCACGATAACAACTTCACTTTTTATTGGATCAACTTCATATTTGGTATATGGTTAATATAGGTCAGATGGAAGGTTGGCCTGAATATCTTTCAATATGGCTTACTGGTGACCATGTTTGTTCCCCAAATTGGTACTTCATATTGCGTTTTCTTGCAAAGACGAAGCAATGCCTGGAAGATTCAAAGGTGGATTTATGAATGGCCGTAGGTGGATGGGTGTAATACGCTGTAGTATTTTAGAATGACCTTGAAAAGTGGGTTAAGCATCCATCCTAAAGTTCGACTTTTTTCTAAGTCAAGCTATTAGAGACCAAAATACAGGTCAAATTTGATTTTAATCAATTCCATTATGGTCAACTGGTGGCAAAAATTTTGTTCCTGAGATAAGCTGAGGTACATTGTGGGCACTGTCTACCAAAACAGACTTCTTGTGAACCTTTTCCTTCCCTTGTACAAAAATTAAACTCCAGTTAGATGTACAATAACATGGTCGTTTAATGCTAGATAACACTTAATTATTATAACTCTTATGATTAGTTAATAATAGCTGATTATGGTCCTGTCTAAGCTACTTTAATATTGATTTGTTTTTACCAGAATCCACAAGTATCATTGGACAATATTTATGAAGTAATACGTGACAAAAGTAATGGCCGAGACAAAAAGAAGATTAAAGCTGACTTGAATGAGAAACCATATTCCCTACTATCAGTTACGTGTGTGAAGAATGAATATGTATATGCAGGTGACTCTACTGGTTGTCTTGTTACGTGGATTAAGGCAGAAAACAATGCGCTGAAACAGCAGTCTGTGAGAAAGGTAATGCAGTAGCAATAATTGGTAACGTCATGTTCAATCATATCTTTAGTTTAATTATGGCTCATGCAAACATTGGTTTTCATTTCACTGTCAAGGGCTCAAGATACAAAGAGGCGTAATTCAATCTCTGTTTTACTCATTAAAATGAAGAGATAGACATATAAAGCCTTTATACATTTAAAAAAAGTTAATACTGACAGTAACTCCAAATTTTACAAATCCTGAGGTTAAATAATTTGAGTTCGATCATATGACTTGATAAAAGCCATTCTAGGGACAAAAATGTATTTTTCGATTTTAATTTAAAAAATAAATTAGGCCAAAAACACGTGTACCTGCAAATTTTAAACTTTGCACACATGACCTAAACATGTATATCTACAAAATGGTGTCTCAGATTTTTAAAATTTTGCTTTCAATTGCTGAAAAGTTATGATTTTTTAAAATTTATGGGTCAGATCAAAATCAACAAAATCCTGACCTTTAAACTTTAAAAATTCATGACTTTTAAACTAAGCAAAATTTGAGACACGTTTTTGCAGACCTATATATTAAGATCATTTTTGCCAAGTTTCAGCTTTGTAGATGCAAGGGTTTTTGACTTAATTTTTTCCAAATATTAAAATTCGATCATTAATATTGAAGTATAACCTTTTAAAAATGTATACTTTTATATGCCTATCTCTTCATTTTGATTACGAAAATTTATAAAGAAAGTAGTATAGTCAAATAACAGTGGTTTTTGTATCTCGAATCCTTAACTTCTGGATATAAAAAGGGCTGGGTATTCTTTAGTCAATTTTGTTAACACATTCTTGTTTATCATGATAATTTGTGGGACTCAATTAAGAACGTTCCCTGTTATTGTTGCTGTTTGCTGCATACTATAGATTTCATTATTTGATTACATTACAATTTATATTTAGTGCATTTTATAATCTTTGTTACCAGAGTGTGATTTATCACTGAACACACCTAGATAATTGAGATAACTAAATGATATGTAGTAAAATCATCAACAAAAATTGACATGCAAGTAGATTATTGTGGTCAAGTTATTGTAGTAAAATCTTTTCTACATTTCTCCTAAAATGTAAGGTAATTTTTCATATAATTTCAGATACATGCAGGTGCAGTCTCATGTATAGCACAGTTTCAGCAGTATATCTTTACTGGCTCGCACGATCACAGCATTAAAGTGTGGCTTTTATCTGAGGGTAATGATCAGATGAAACAGGTAAGCCAATATCTGACTGTGCATATTTAATCATTTAATAATACCCATGGAGTATGCTGATAAAATTACTAACAATGAGCCTGAAGTAATTATAATAAAGAGTACTGTTATATTAGTGGCAAATGAATAAATATGATAGGGAGAGAAAGGATGAAAGTAATTCGAATTAATTACGGAGAGAGGAGATGCAATTATATTTCAGGTCCCTGGACCTTGTAGTAATTTGTAAGGTATCCACCATATCAAGTTGTACTGCAACAATATTTTCATGGAAGAATTTGTGTTTTATTTGTCTATGAAATGTGAAAACATTTTAAGCATTTAGTTTCCATACCAAATTACAAACATATCAATACAGTTTAATTTGTAAATATTCTATTGCTCCCCACTCATAATGAACAAGCTAGCACTTGTCTTGTTCCATCAGATATGCATAGATTTTTTAGTTGGTATAAAAGCAGTGATGGTTTAAACAAGTTAGACACCAAGATAAAGATCAGGTATAGAAGCATGCTTTTCTACTATGCAAAATTATATATTGATGCAAACTGCAATAAGCAAAATTATATTTTTCAGGTCAGCCATTTCTTCTGTCAAGCACCAGTCACCAGTTTAGGTACATTCTATTCCAATGAGAAACATCAAGTCATAGCTGGTGATGACCTGGGAAATGTTTACATGATCTTTTGGACATAATTATAATCTGAAAATTTATGTGAAACTGTAAAATGGAAATCAGTATAAGGCTGTTCCAGAAAAAAGTATACCATTGTGTAGGAAGCCGTTTTATCCTGGGTGTCCAACTCATATCAGTGGCTGGTACGCATGTTTATGCACAAAAACTTGTAAGGGAATTTTTAAAAACGAAGCACGTTAACATTAAATTTTATCAAATATACAAAAAGGATGCCTTCAATTATTTAATTATAAGTACTGGTACCCAGTTATTCCTTGAGACGGACTCATGGGTGTTTTTCATGCAATATAGATTGAAATATTATTTTACCCTTTTACAGATAATGTATGGCTAATATATCACAACTATTACACAGAAAAAAAAAATGTAACCCTAACACTTGCCTTATTTTATCTGGAATAATCAAAACCACATATTATATCAGTGTGCGTCTATGAATTTGGCTTGTTCTAAACTTGTAGTATATGTTATGTAGAATTTGTTGTCCAAACCCTATGTTTAATCGTTTCTGTACATGTTATGAATTATTAAATCAGCATGGTTATTGTTTAAAATTAAAAGTAATTTCAGCTTCATGCTAATCTGAAGAACTTTAGTCATTTACTATAAAACAGTTGGAAGCTATAGGCACCTCATTTTAGTAATGTAATTATTTTGATTTTAAAAAAAATTCTTTTGAGCACTAGAGAAAAATGTATTAGGAGTCGAAAGGGAGTCTGCCGTTTTCTTATATCGATACCCTGAACATCTGTAGGAACCTGCAACAGTTATCCAACCCGGTTGATGATATTAAAGCATAATAATATATAAAATATCAACATCATAAAATTTGTTGAAAATAACTATCAACTTACTTGATTGAGAGTTATTTTATGTTCATGCAAATAAAGCAAATTTTAAGGGAATTTCTCTGCAGCTTAAGTATATGTGTATATGTTCTGTAGTTATTTTAATTTCTGCGTATTGGTACGCTATTTTAACTTATGTCACAAGACGCAATCTCTGTACAACAGAGCTCTGTTATGTGGCCGATGTCACTAATTGAATTTAATTTAAATTATTTATTATGCTGTTCCCGGAATGATTGAATGTTAAAAAGAAATGTTTTTACTTTGTGATAAGTTATATTTGCAAATGTGTACATTTATTTACAATTAAAATTATAAACTATAAACACATACTTCGTTTTATTCTACAGCAATTAAAGGCTGTTTTATGTTGAGCACGGTTACAACTTCAATAATGCTTATTTGAATTATTCATATAAAAAGCATGCAAAAAAAGAAGTACCATATCAGACTGCATAACAAAGTGTTTTAATGATAATAATGAAACTTCGTTAACAAGAAACTTATTGTAATGCAAACTGTTACAACATAAATTAAATAATTTTAAAAAAGCAATTACAAAGAAAAACAGAATCCTGTAACATTTAGTAAATTTGGCCTATCCTAGCCGGTAAAGTTGAGCATGCATTTATTTCCATCCAGACCAGCGTAGCGATTTCTGACGAAAGTCAAAGAATACACAAGCAATGAATATTAATTAGCTAAACTATGGTTACATCTCATGATAGCAGAGTTGTTTAAAATTTAAAAGTGTATTATAGAACATTTATTGTTTCTAAGTGTAAAGATTTAACAACTGCAAATAACAGCAAGTACATCATCTGTTATAAAATGTAATGGAAGTTTATTGTGTTTATACCATAGTTGGTGGTTAACCAGGTGTTGTGTTCAAAAGCACTTTTTCATTTACCAGAATGACTTGCTTCATGGAGAACCACTGATTGCATTTTGTTATATCCAATGTTTCTTGCAAGTTCAGTTTTGTTTCGGAATGATATAAAATATTCGGTGCACATGACACCACTTGCATTAACAACAATTTCTGTCTAGAGGTAATAAAAATATATAAATTATAAAATAAAGGGTCTTTCTCATAAATTAAATATACCAGTACCGCTTATAGCGCATATAACTAGGTAACAATTCAACATTACAAATGTGCACTCAAAGTACTATAATTGGCTGTGCTTTCAAAAACAAAGCCACGACTCCAAACGTCATGACAACTTGCTGTAAATGGAAAATTTCGAAATTAAGTGCGACAGAGTTCAATTAGTGTTGTAGGAAAGAATTGGAAGTGAAGAACATATTGCATATATGTATATGGTGAAAAACAATCTTTGGAAGGTCTACATTCTAAAAACCAAACCCTATTTGCCAATATTTAGCTAAATATATACCCTTAATGCAGAATGCAAGTAACGTGCCTGGTTGTAAAAAATATCCCTTAATTTTCACACGATTTTTAATTCACCTATGTGGACCTACCCTTTGACCCATATGCCCTCCCCGGGATTTTTAAGACCTATAATTGTTAAAATACATATAGCACCTCCAACACTAGGAATTCTTGCACTCATTGGTTGCTCAATGACCCCATGCCGATTTAACCTTAGAAAAATCCATTGTATGTCGTATAATGAAACTCAACTTCAAATTTCCTTATATTTATCAAAATATAACCCCTGCCTTGAGGAGAACCTCAAAACACACCTCTAAGAGTTTTATATATCCTAGCATTAACATATCATAGATACCCAACTGTCAAAATTAATTTTTATTCACAAAGAAGAATATACCTTCCAATGAAAGCCTTACATTTACTCTTTGGTCAGAACACCCCATATATCATGTCTTGATTAGAATCCCAATTTTAAAGATCTGTTTACCAAAATACAAATTAAGCACTCTCAAATTCAAGTATCTATAAACGAGTGACAAACTTTATCTTAAAAAGATATTCAAATGTTTAGAATATTAGATTCCAAGGCATACAACCCAGATATTAAGTTAATGTATTAGAATTTAAAATTTAATTATACTGTAGTACTTGTCCTTTATATAGACCAAGTATCCCAAAACACTGAGACCTGAAATACATACTACTAATCTTAATTTAACCACAAATGTAATTATAACCTATCATGTGACATGATCACTATTGAACAAGGCAAGGATTGCAGCACTAGCAATTATAGATCTTCTTGTAACCTTGGTCCTATAACTTTTAACATTATATTATATTTTCACTTGTAATCATAATACAGGACCTAGCTGGTGCAAATTAATAAAAAAAAAAACATCAAAAATTTATCATCCATTTACCAAGTTTACCACATATTAGACTGTTATAATAATAATAACTAAAAATAACATACACTGTCAAACTATATAAAAGAACAATCTTATATATATATAGTTCTGATTAAAAATTAACAACTAATATGCTACTATAACCAAATTTGCCGAATCGGATTTCTTCAAAAATATGCCACAACTGAAAATCATGCAGTACGTATTACTATTATTTACCCTTTGGTTCAATATTCTAATTGTTTCTCTGGTTCCTTGCCGGGGGGGGGGTTACTCAAGGTATTTTGGTGGGGGTCCCGGGGGGTTACTCAAGGTTTTTTGACTACGGGGATGTGCTGCGGAACCCAATCCAAAATTTTAGCTTGTGGTAGCAAACCCAATCCAAATTTTTTGAAATTTTAGGGTTATAGTAATCCAAATTTTGTCAAATATAAGGGCGATCCAAAATTTTAAAATATTCGAGTATAGCAATCCATTTTTACACAAACTGACTGATACAAACCAAATTCCAAAATTTCATTATGGAATTATGGATACAAACTTAAATTAATCCAAATTATTTGCTGTAAGCCAGTGGGTACTCCAATCCAATTTTTTGAATATCATTACGGTAGCAATCCAAAAAAAATACAGTAAAAAGTATACAATCCAAATCCAAAATTTTCAACTCGGCGGCACACCCCCACCAAAAAATAACCTGAGTACCCCCCCCCCCGGGGTGGGGGTGTGCAGCCCAGTTGAATATTTTGGATTTGGATTGTATATACTTCTTACTGTATCTTTTTGGATTGCTACCGTAAAGAAATTCAAAAATTTGGATTGCTACCCGCTGTTTATTACAGATTTGGATTAATTTAGGTTTGTATCGATCATCGATATAAAACGAATTTTGTTAAAATTTTGGATTGCGGCCTTATATATTTCACAAAATTTGGATTGCTACCCTTATATTTCAAAACATTTGGATTGGGTCTGCATTCATTTAATATTTACTAGCTGTATAGATTGAACTAAAAATTGCTCTTTTTAATAGCACATCATCCATCATGATCCAGCTGGTCGTTGCAAGCGATACCCGGGAAGCGATTTCAAAACATTACATCAGAAAACTGAAGGAAAACAGTACCGGTAACAGCGCATGTGGTAGCGCTGACTGTTTGTATACACAAAACTTTCCCGGGAAACCTCGTTGGGCCATTTGGGGAACTTTTTCTGTCGCTGTGGTGAATACGGAAAGTAGCGACGGAAAAGGTCGAGGAATTCCGAATGCACTTTGGACGAGTTGATGAATGCCATGCAAGAAGTGTGACAAAGATGTCAACAAAAATGTGCTGATTTCAGCAGATTTCAACACTTATTTGCTAGACTAAGTATATATATGTGTGTGAGTGTGTGCTACACTAGCTAGAGGGAAAAACATCTAATAGTGGCGTTTGTAAGTACAGCTATAATATTTCATTTAGTAACAAGTCTCCCAGAACTTTCATAGTTTCAAAAATTGAAATGAATAGGGTACCTTGGTACGTAACTTGTAACCCCCCGGGGGGCGCACTCAATGCTTTTTGAATACAGGGATGTGTCACTGGCCCAACCCAATGCAAAATTTTAGCTTGTGGTACTAGCAAACCTAATCCATTTTTTTTTAAATATAAGGGTACTATTAGCAATCCAGACTTTGTGAAATATAAAAGTACTTTTAAAGTAAATAGTAATCGGCCAAAATTTTCAAATATTTGCAGAGTTGCATCCATTTTTACGTAAAACTGACTGATAGAAATAATTTACGACGGAATGCAAACCTACAACTAATCCAAATTATATGCTGTAAGCTATGCGTAGCAATCCAAATTTTAATTTAAAGGTTGCCAATCCAAAAGAAACCAGCAAATTAATATATAGTATACAATCTCCGGATACAATCCAAATCCAAAATGTTCAACTGGGCCGCACACCCCCACCAAATACACAGTCATCTTGCTATAAAGTTGTTATATTCTTAAATAAATAAATAATAATATAGTATCTATTAATGGGATATACATGTACATTAATATAGTATCCAATGGGATAC
>JAOXYB010043204.1:0-12673 GCA_028565635.1 Phoronis ovalis | reverse complement strand
TGGCATTTTTTTAACAAGTATATTTGAAATCGTTCATTTAACATTGCGCTGGATGGGACTTCCTACTGTTGTGTGCTACCTATATAGGCACAAGCAACACACATCATCCTGATCGTCCAAGTAATCAATTTCTTTTGGCTTCGAATGCATTAGGAAGTTACAAAATAAATGTATATATTTAAATATTGCTGTCTTACCACTTAACACAGTCAGAATTTAAATTTAAGTTATTCTATTAAAATAGAATAACTTAAATTTAAATTCTGACTGTGAATACAAGCTATAACAATGGTCCGTCCCATAGATTCCGTCTGATATTAAACGTGTTGGCACTCTATCAGCATTGTCCAAACATTTTGTATCCAATATTGTGGCGAAGACAAAGCACGATGTCCACGACAAATGAAGGACTTAGTATCACTACATAGTTTGTAGTACCTTCCATCACCAAAGTGTAAGGTGAAACAACTATCTAAAGCTCTAACCGTGGTATAGATATTAAAAGTACTGTGACATGTTAAACATATTTTTACCTGTTACTGCCTGGAAGTAATAGTTGATTGATCTTAATCCTAACTATATCGCAATCCGGAAAAACGCCCTTAAATATCGGTTTCGATTTGTGATAGTTATTTAATCCAGGTAAATCAGTTACCCTCAAAATATAGGAGCTCAGTGCTATTAAGACATCTGCAATCTGTTCTAGCATTTTTTTTGGTTTTGACATTATAACCGGTATTTCATCGTCACAGTAACGTTAATAAATAAGATTAATTTTAATCCGCGCATTATACTTGCTAACGTTCATGCTTATAAACTTGACAACAGAAATAGCAGTATTCATTAACAAAATACCATTTTGAACTGCAGGTGTGTGCCTGTGTCATCACTAGTTATATATAGTAGGCGATCACTTCTCAAAACGTTATTCAATGTAACTAGACCGTAATTAATAACGGCTGGAAATAGGGTGAGATAATTATAGCTAGTAAGATCGAGTATTTATACGACTTATTTATAGCAAGATCTATCAGATGAATATACATGAACGAGTTCGAAATAAATAGATAAAAGAATTACAATATCTTTTGAAAGGAATCAATCTATTATTGGAAGTATATATTGATTATATTGCAGTGTTAGGTAACTAAGTATGTGCCAAATATACATGTTCTAAACTAATAAAGTCCAATACATATCTTAAGCATTGCAATTAATTACGGATAGGAGTCGGGATGTCAATTATATCCATATTCTTTATTAATCGATAAAATTTCCTAGACCAAAGATAATTACCTTAATCTCTCTTTTTATGTAAGATGTACCTGGGAAGGTCATACACTATTTATGTAATAATTTAGCAAATAAGGTAAACGGATGCCTATTTACGAGTTGCCATTCTGAAATGTCATTGACCATGCACTGACCAACAATTAACCTTATTTCTGAGAGATCAAGGTAATTACATTTTGGGTTATTCTAAACATTACGTGCTAAGTGGGTAAAACCATCTGTTTTGAACATAACTAATTTACTCATAACACGCCCGTCCTTTTAAAATTGAGCTCCGCCAAGATTATACAAGACTAATAAAGTAAACAATTAAAGTATGACAAAGTATTTGCTACAAAAACATTATGCAAAACACGAGTACGTAACACAACACATGCTAAGATGACGTCACGAACATCATCATTGCCAAACCAGTCAAGAAAGGTAAGAATTACAATAGTTGTTTCAAAATTACAATTGTCCTGCAAAAATATGAAACATTTCCGCAAGAGTTATGCGAACACAATAAAACTATAATTGATAAATGCGTTAAACATATCGTACGAAAATGAGATAATAGACGTACCAACACGCAAAAAAAAATCAAAGAAATGTCTTTCTTTCTCAACGTAATTTGCACCATTGCTAGGTGATAATTTAAAACTACCATGGTTACAACTGTTTGTTTCGATAAACCTTTCATACACAATTCAAGTACAATTTTATGTATGTACAACTCAACCTTTAAATAACCTTAGCTTGTTAGCTGACAATAAAATCACTCATGAAGGGGCACATGTGTTATAATAGTTACAAAATCAGTCATTACGTAATTAGTTGGCTTTTTTTTGTATTTTCTTATTTATCTTGTCAGTGCGAAACCCTTATAATCATATTTGAATTTAGTATTTTTGCTAAAATTTGGGTTTCTATAAACTCTGAAATTTGCTAAAGCAAAAACTAACAATGTGTCACAGCAAGGATAAAAATTACTTAGCATTTAACATTGTGAACAAAAAACATTGTCCCATAACGATCAATGGAAGTGACCGTATCAATTACAATTCCACAACGGAACGCACATTTCTATAAACATTCAGACAACCAGAAGTGCGACTGAATTGCTACGTAGCTGAGCTAGGGTAATCTACCGTCCTAACGATAAAGGTACGGGCCGGGTAAAACACATAATTAATAAATCCGACCTAACACTAGGTTCGGGTAAATACACACTTCATCATTTCGTACCTATTTTTGTCTCTATTTGACACTTCAAATTTCTAACAGTAATACAATGATTGAAACGAAGCAACCACACCTGCACTGACCTGACACTTGTTCTTTTATAATATGCAATAGAGTATTAAAGCGTATTAAAGTTACCGTTCATTATAAAAAGTTAATATTATCTGAATGTTTTTGATATCTGTTTTCTAGCAAGATGCCGCTTGAAATGTTATGTTCATAGTTTAATAGCATATACTTTCAATTACGGTGCTATTCTTGTTGCTCTGCTTGCAATGCTTGAGTAATGCATTGAATATTGTCTCCTCGGACTCTTCATAAAATAAAGGGGAAAACAAGTCTGAATAAATCCATGCGTTAGTGTTCCGTACCTTCTCAACTAACGTCTGGGCTTAACCGTAGTCAATTTTGTAATATTCCTTCAATTTAACAGGGGCGAAATAAATACGTCATCAATCATTTGCCAACCGTGCCTACCACGTGTATTTTATTAGTACGACTCATTCTGAAGAGTTGCCACCGGGATATTGCTTTTTGCTTAGCGGACTATATAGATAGTATACTCTGGTTGGTCAGAATGTGTGTCATCGACCTCCTACTCGCTTAGTCCACTGTTATACCTATTATTGTAAGCTGCAATTTCATTGGTGCAAATACTTTCGTGACACTTTATATAGAAATTAAGGAAACATCGTTCTTCTGCTTTTCGTGATAATAAACGAAAACTATTAAACTATGGTTAAGTCCAGATGTTAGTTGAGAAGATTGGAACACTAACGGATGGTTTTATTCAGACTGGGGGAAACCGAGAGTTCGGGATAAAATATCGTCTGCAGAAATTCAGCACGGATACCATACGGAGCAGTTTTAGCCAACAAAATAATGTTCCAATACGAAGTTCAATGAGAACAATGATCTTGCACATTACACCAAAATATCCACAAAATTAATGTCTTACCAACAGGATAGAATCAGTCCACTAGCATTGAAAATATACTGTAGCACAAGCGCATATTCGGTCTAGATTTTCCATTTTTGAGTGGACACCATATGAGAGTTAAACGCATGTTCCAGGGAATCAGTTCGTATTCTTCACCATGTTATATTGAAGATCTGTAGAGTACCTATTTCTCCAATATGCAACATTAAAGATCTTAGAGTTACTATTTGGTTCTAACTTCACATTTGATTCGTACATGTACGTAACATCCATATAATGTATATGACTTGATCCACATTGAGAAAAACCGAGACCTTCGTATATGGCAAAATTATATAATTATTCTAAACTATTAAAATCCAATACACGTTTTAAGTCTTACAATTAGTTATTGATTGCAAATCACAACCATCCATATTCTATATTAATCTATATAATTCCCTAGACTAAACAAAACAAACTTGATCTTTCTTTTTAGGTAAGACTTGCCTAGGAGACGACTCATTAAATATTTATGCAATACGTTAGCAAATAAGCTATCCAAATGGCTAGTTCCGAGTTACCATTCCAAAAACTCATTGACCATGAACTGACCAACAATTAATTTTATTTCTGAGAGATCATGGTAATTATTCTCTGGGCTTTTCTAAACATAACATGCGAGCTGAGTGAAACCGTGAAACTGTTTGGAACATGCTTGTTCTACTTAACATTTGTGCGGTAGCTATAGTACTAGTTCCAATCAAACCCGAGGTTTCATATTGTTCTTCATGATGAAAGTTAGCCCTGCTCCGCAAACTATTATAATGCAAATCAGTTGTTTCAGTTTATTCATCAAATATAAAATCCATAAACCTTTCTTGTTGGCCAGCTTTTCTTCGATCTTTGAACTTTTATCTACTTTTCAGGAGAATCACCATCATTACGCCTAAAGAGATAATTAAAATCGTCATCGATAATATCGATTTTGCAGGAGAATCATCATCCATATCGTCATTACGATTTTCATTAACATTGGTCACATCTGTTACTTTATCGTCATCATCACCTAATCTCCAATATGTCTAATGCTTCAGCGTACTTTTTTGGATCTATTGGTTCTATGATATCACCGGCTTCCTGTTTGTACCTCATCATGTTTTCTATGTCACCTTTCAGTTTGTACAGTTTTGATAAAAATAACAAGGACATAGCTAATTTCAGCGGTTGGCGAGGAGAAACTGGTTTGTTCTCCTGTACATGTTGATGCTGGTAGAATATTGCGTTATCATAATCCTCAATCTGGTAATATATGAGAGCAATATTACTTAACATCAGGATGGCCACTATCATTAATTCGTTTTCTCATATGCAGTGCCTCCTTGCGATATGCTAGTGATTTATCGTAATCATGGAGTTCTTCATACAATGAAGCAATATTATTTAACAACAGGGCTAAATCAGGATGGTCACGTGTACCATGAATTCGTTTTCTCATCTGCAGTGCCTCCACGTGATATGATAATGAATTAACATAATCATGACGTTCTTGATACAGTAATGCAATAGTTTGTAACGACGTGGCTACATTAGTATGGTCACTTGTACCATGAATTCGTTTTTTCATCCGCAGTGCCTCCTGGTGATATGCTAAAGATTTATCGTAGTCATGGAGTTTTTGATACAGTGATGCAATATTAGTTAACGTCTTGGATACATTAGGATGGTCACTTGTACCATAAATTCGTTTTTCCATTTGCAGTGCCTCCTGGTGATATGATAATGAATTATCGTAATCATTAAGTACTTGATACAGTGATCCAATATTATGTAACAACGTGGCGACAAGAGGATGGTCACTTTTGCCATAAATTCGTTTTCCCATTTGCAGTGCCTCCTGGTGATATGATAATGAATTATCGTAATCATTAAGTTCTTTATACAGTATGCCCATATTATTTAACGATTTGATTACATTAGGATGGTCACTTGCACCAAACATTCTTTTTCTCATCTGCAACGCCTCCTGTTGATATAACAGTGCGGTATGAGTGTCCCCTATACTCTGATACACTGCACCAATATCATTTAAGGAGGTAGCTATACTTGTATGTGATTCACTACCATAGACTTCCTTTTCAATTTCCAGGGACTGGAAAAGATATGAAAGTGCTTCATCATCATTTCCTAAACTGTGATGAACTGCACCGATTTGTCCCAGCGTAATAGCAATATTTCTCTGACCATACTTACTTTTCTCATCTGTACTTCTTGCAAGATGCAGAGATCTATTAAAAAATACAAGTGCATCATCAAGTTCTCCTTTCTGATACTGTATCATTCCTATGTCACTCAAAGTACATTCCACACATATAGCAGCACCTGGTATGACGCTCCATAGCTGTAACGACAGTTTGCTCCAGTGTAACGCATTATCATATTCGCCAAGTTCATAATATGCATGGCTTATGCTATCCTGTAAAAAACCCTTCTGTAACGGGTACAGACTGCTTTCAGAGTTAAGAGCTGTTCTATAGCATTTTACCGCATCTCTACGAGAAAGGAATAATGTGTGCAGATGTCCTCGAAGAATGTAATTGTCATCATACAAGTTCTTTAATAATCGAGACAAGTAATCAATATTGTGTGTTGCCCAATCGGTCGATATCAATATACTAACTAAAGGAACAACAGTAAAATAAAATCGAAATATAAGTTGTTCATTGTCGCAAAAGTATGCCTTTATTACATTTTGTTCCAGGGAGATAAATGTATGTGACTGTTTTAAAAAGCTCAACGTTTCTTTTTGTCCCTTGTTATTCACGTATGTCTTTAGACGAAATAAAACGGCAATGGAAATAGCAACTTGTAAACTTCGTGAATCTTCATCAGAAAATAAATGTCCTTTCATTTCATCCAGTAAATCCCAGGGTGAATTTTTTCTCAAATTGTGTATCAACTTTAAATTGTTCGTTATTATTGAAGGTAAGCGGTATATCTCTTTCTTCACATGTTTTAAAACAGCAATGTCTGACAGACTACTACAGAATCTTCCATCAACTTTTATTAACTTATCCAATAAAGAGTTTTTACCAAACTGTTTGGCATCTTCTCTGAGTCTTTTCAGTCCGTAATGTTTAATGTCGACATCGTTTCCCATGCTGGAGCAAAGTTTTGAAAATGTGTCGATTAGTTCGGAACATCCATCGATTAGCGTAATAGTTCGAAATATCTCCGCTAGATGGTATCCTTCTTTCAAAGCATATTCATATTGAACACGCTTTATCATATTTTCTGGTGTTTTTATAAGTTCAATTGGACCTGTTGGGGTTTTGCCAGCCCACGGCATTGCACCATCGAAGCAAATTCCATTGATGGAAATAGAATCATAAAACCAATCTCCATTCTGTTTATTAAAATCATTTAAACTTTTGATACCAAGAGCAGGTAAAGGTGTCTCCCCAAGGTTTATCACAAACAACTGAAACAAGTGCGTCAAGTTTCTAAAATATTGTTTGCCTCTGTCGTCATCTTCAATTAGAATAATGAATTCTAAATCAGAATATGGCGTCATCTCTTCTCTCGCCAAAGATCCGAGACCAACAACAGCAAACTTCTGTGGAGCCGGTCCCAAAATGTTATAGCATTCAGTTAATGTATCTTTGAAAAACAGTTTCATCCTGATGCTAGTGTACCGCGACAACGACTTAACACTTTTCACTAAACTTTTCTCTTTTTCAATTCTTAACTCTTTAGCTGCCCGAATGCTAAAATTTACTTTTGTGTGACGCCATACTTTTGCTAACCTCTTTTCTATATCTACTCTTATAGTATCTAATTTCTCCTGCATTGGAGTTCTGCATAGTACAGGCAAGGTCGTGCTTTTAATGTTCACTACTTTTTGAAAAAACATGTTTTCATTTCTTAAGATTAGATTTTGTAATGTTTCTTTTTTTGTTTTGTCCTTTGTCCTAATCATTGATGAGTTAAATAATGCTGAAGCTTTCACAAAGTCAGTTGGATCTTTTGTTATCAGCCCTTTTAGGTGATATACAGCCCCCATAAGCTGCATAACATCGGAATCTCTCTCTAAATCTTTGTCATTTTCACGCAGCAAAGAAGCTAAACTAAGTTCCTGAGATTCTAAGTTCTTCCGTATTTTAGTTTTTGGTGACACTGTCTGCTCGTTTTGGAAACAGGCTTTGCTGGCATCTTGCAAATTAGCATCTCCAATTTCTTTAGTTGCCATGGTGACCAGTAACCAAGTTCTGAACATTTTAAACATGTGAGTATTATGACTTTTTAAAGTATTGATCATCCGTTTTTTAGAATAACAAGCATTTTAAACTTAAGTCCTAAGAATATGAATGCACAGTGCATTAATTTACGCATACTGTAACTTTCTGGGTCAAGCTACCATTGCCCTGTGTAAATTGTTCATCAGAATTGATGAAATGCAAACTTGCAGCTTCATGTCATCTTAACATCATGCCCTTCAAGGAAATAAGCAATGCACTACCATTTTTTATTTCTATTTTCATTATCTTATGTACAAACGTTTAAAATGAACAAATGCATCAAAATATATTATCCAGGGAGCAATAAAGATTATAACGTATCCTATTCCATATTAATTGTTCGTGTTACCATGACCAACAGAATCTTTGTTACTGCACTACACAAACATACGAAATAACGAACACACAACATATATTTTGCCTACTAAATTTGGTAAATTTCACATTAGAAAAACGCTTTCAAGCAAAACGAACCAAAAACGGCGGCAGAAAGGAGTAAGCAAGAAAGTGATGAGCATAGGAAAATAAGACCTACTTCCAGACAATAACAACACCCGATTCAGATGACTATACCCCGTACATATAGGAGTTTTAAGTACCCAGAATATCCTCTGCATGGGGAGGATTTCAACACCTGAAACCTACCTAGCTATGGGATATTGTCCTACACTACGCCTATAGCTATATGATTATTAAGGTAATTCTACATGGGTTAAAGGTACCGTCTCGGTTTAGGGTCAGGTACATGCTTTTCAAATATTATATTTAGGGTGGGTTTAAAGTGCGTTTCTTTTCTTTGGGAATAGGATAATACTTGTAACCCAGGACAATATTCCGTAGCTATAGAGTTTCAGCTGTTGAAATCCTGCCCGATACTTATGGGAAATTCTTAATACCCCTGTGTGTATAGGGTACAGTATTCTAAATCGGTTGTTATAAGGATCATAAAAATAATGTGGTTATCTAACACATGATCATAATATAATCAGTAGGATGGTATTTTAGTTTAAAACTCGTATTTTTGAAAACGCAAACTATAATTATCCGGAAATATAAGACAACAAGTAGTGCGAATAGTGCACTTTTTGACAGAAGCACCGAGTTGCACAAATGTACAGTTTAGCATTGTGATAAGATAAAAAGCTGAGTATTGAGCACAATTGACCTCCGACAGGGATTTCCACACGCTATGCTTAAGTATTTAAATATAATATTTTATTTGATGTAGAACACTTCAATTTAATGAATCATATAAACAAAATGTACATAAATAACTTTAGTTTGTCTTCAAGCAACAGTTAGTGACTTGGTTTGTCTCCATGCCGTTAACTAGCTCATCAGAGTGTTCATACATGTGATGTTTAACCAGTAATTCACACATTTGTATCTGGATATTGTCGTAATATTACGAAATTAAACTGAGACATTATAATACTAGAGATGGAAGACAAGAAACATTACAAAAAATAACTTATTAATAATATTAATCGCTGCTGGCAAAAATCAATATAGTCTACTTCCTTCATTGCAGGTAATCCATTAATATAGCTTGAGCAGGCATTTTATACTGCTTGAGGCGTATTCTAATTACTATGAGTAATGTCTAATGAAAGGCACTTTATATGTCTCTCTTGGTATAACGATTGCCAATAGTGAAACGGCTTTGCATAAAGCATATTTATGACACAAAAACAAGAGGCATGGATGCGTTTTAATGGCGGCATGTTTGATACTAAATAACATGTCTTAATACAAAAATAGTGTACACATTATACTCATTTTAAAATTGAGTTTAACATACAAATCCGCGTACCAACTGGCCAACTAACACGATAATGTAAAACTAACAAACTGATTTGTTTCCGATGTGATAAAAAGGTGCAACACGCTACTAAAGGTTTCCAAATACAATGCTGTATGCGATTCCAATATACACCAAGTAAACATGTAGTTTAATTTCATATATAATCTTACCTGTAAGTTATCTGTACGTGTTTAATTGTTAATTGATCAACTTTTCACCTGTCATCAGCCCTATGTTGTAGGTTCAGAGTCTGGACTGTAGTCAAATGCTCACCCGCCTTCTCCGTCAGTGATTGGATATTGAATATCATGTGATCCTGACAGTCTTGTTGTATCCGTTAAACTGAAATTCCTTCTACCCACCGTAAGTAATAGTTCATCCTGGTTAAAATTTTATTTATAGTATATAATTGACTATGTACATAAAATAAATACTCGTTAAATTTCAGTAAACAATTATTCCGACTACGAGAAGGTTGGGAATTATAGCTGTGTGGTTAGAGCAAATAACTAGATGGCGATTTCTTTTTGCAATGAGAAGAGGGTGTTTATCGATTATTGTACATCGCAATAGCAGTTATATGTTTTGTTAAAAGTTATAGCAAATAAAAATACCGTTGAGCAAGAACGTCGAAAACCTATAAATGTTTCCCAACAAAAATTCTCCAAACTATTTCGTTGAGCATTTGTGAAGATTATGTATTATTATTTTATGGTCTGTAGTTGATCGAAATTTTAGGCGTTGAGATTTATTTTATATTTGTTTTCATGTTTATTATGGGTATTTATAAAAAGTCGTGTTAATTTTTTAGAATAATTCTAAATTCAAGATCGAATGTTGTTTAGAGCAAATACAGCTGGGGGAGGTGGAGGACATTTGTTTTGTAATGAGAAGAGGGAATTCATCGATTGTTATACTTATTTATAATAACCTGTTATTGCAAAAATCCAGGTTGCTCCATCGATTTTCTTTATTTCTTGTTTAATGTTAGTATTTGACCCAACATTGCAAGCAATAATTTAAAAAAAATTGATCAGAATTACTTTACTGATCCAGGGGAGATAATTATTAATTTTTGCACAGGAAAACATATTTTAGAGGCTGAAATAAGAACTAATTGATAGCATTGTATCTAAACATAACGAAGGTATTGAATAATGTTACTTGGCAGTTTTCACGAATGAGATAAAGTTAATAAATGCATCTTAATTAAAAGCAAACATTTTAACACTGCATTTTTGTGTAGATAAACACCCCACAAAACTCTTTTGGGGATGCTAACATTTGGGCATATTCGATCACTCATCTTTCAGCAGTTGCTTGTTTTTTGAGAAAAGGGTGAATTGCATATGCTTCATCTTACTTTCTTGTAACATTACCATTAAAACAGTGTGTGGAATTATAATATCTTTTTGTAATCGTTCATCACTTTTATAGTACACACTGGATTTTGCTCTAATTTGATCTTTTTTAGTAAATAAATAACACCATATCACTGCATAATTTTGATCATACAACTTATTTTAATCAAGAGAACTGATTTGAACATAGTTTTACTTTACCTTCTATGTAAAATCTGAAGCATAACTATTCTTTACAATTTCTTATCAGTTTTATTGCAAATTGTACTCCAGCTAAAAGGAACATCTCTCAAAAATCCTGCATTCCTCCACCAGATTTTGTCTCTGTATCATCAATGGTAAAAAAAGTCTAATCCTTGAACGTATTTTATCAAGAATATATGAAAAACATGTTTAGCTACATGTAGTTGAAGAAGCAACATAAAGTTTAAACTCCGTGAGAGATGATTTCAGAAATTGACACCAGGTTCCACTGTACTTGAACTATTTTGGAAAATTCAAAATGGAGATAGGTAAAGAGCAGTCGTTGTGGTTTTGCTGAAGATCACCCTTCCTGCTTAGAAACATATAATTGATTTTGTTGGGTGGCCAAGTGCAACAATATTTCATTTACAACGGTTAATGACAGACAATTGAAAATAAATAAGTAAGGCTAAATAAGATTTAATTTTGACAATAATATGGTCAATATTAAAGACAATGAGGTATAAATAATTATGCGAGGGTAGGAGAAAATGCAGCCGTTGCTGTTAGGACAATTTGTGCTAGACATCGTGACTCACTGGACCTACACTGGTTAAGTTCAAATTTGCACTGGCAATCTTAAATCACTGAAACTTCACATTATTTTTCAAAGGTATACAAGATCTGCATGTAATTTTTCTGATATGTTTTACCCAGTGTCTGTGTAAAATGAAGGTACCATATCAAGCGTTAAGAAAGATTAGCTGAACTGTTGTTATAAATTTATTCTTCAGCTGAGCCCAGAGTTTGCTTCGAGGGATGTCTCAGCATTAGTTTGAACTATACCGAGCTAGCTTTCAGTAGCACACTTTTCACAATCTGATCAGGTTAAATTGATGGTATAGACGAATAATACTACAAGTCATAGTATTTAGCCTAGTAGGTTCGTACTTTGACATAAGACAGTCCTGAGTTGGTCTTGATGTCAAAAGGCCATCTAGATGTCAAAGTTCAAACTCTCAAAATGACGTACAATTTTCAGAAAACAGAAAAGTCAAGATGTCCCAACGGAATGAATTTCTGTAATTTGCTGAAAAGTTCAAACTGATGTTGAAAAGTGATTTAGAGGTCAGGTAACGCATATATAAGCCAATATGAGCAATTCTAGTGAAACCGTACCCTTGTTTATGAATGTTTGAATTTAATAAAAACTTTGACTTTAGGTTGTTGGTCAAGCATCATCATAGGGAAAATAAAGTCAGTCAAGCGGAAACAAATCAGAAATCTTAATTATTCAAAAGATGTGGCGATGAGAATGAAAATGAGGAAGTTGAAGGAAAAAAAGAGGTTTAATTACTATTTCTCCGTCAAGCTGTCATTATTTTTACCCAAAAAGTATTTTTGTAAGTATTTTTTATAACTTATATCAGTCGCTCGTGGTTATTAGTTATTTGACCTGTTTTTTGTGTGCGCTAGGTCTTAATGTAAACATGGACAATAGGTCTAGCATGTATTAAGAAAATAATAATAATAATAAGCTTCTATACAAAAAATCCTATATATATCCTATAAATCCTATAAATATTCTATA
>JAOXYB010043193.1:0-12674 GCA_028565635.1 Phoronis ovalis | reverse complement strand
CATATATATACATATATATACATATATATATATATATATATACATATTATATATATACATATTATATATACATACATATATGCATACATATATGCATACATATATATATATATATAATATATATACACATATACACACATATATACATATGTACATGTATGTGTGTGTGTGTATGTATGAGCTTTAAAGCAATATTTTTCAATTCATTCCCGCTGCATTATATTTGTGAAATGATGTGTCTTGCACGCTGCACCACTTATGTCTAATGATTAGTTGTTATTATTAGATTCTTCCTATTTTGGGTAAAAAATGCAATATTTTATAGAGAAAACACAATGACTTATAACTGTTCGTCTTCACCGAAATGCCAATTTGTCTATCAGTATACTGGATTTTCTAAAAAAAAAAAAAAAGAAATTCTGTCGTTGTAGATAGATGATATAGATCTAATTTGTGCATCATTGGAATATTCATTGGGCTCCATTGGTGGATTCTGTGTTGGAAAATCTTATGTAGTAGACCATCAGGTATAGTTACTATTTGTTAGATTTGCAGTTTAATCAGGAAATAGTCATGATTCTTCAAACTGATAAAATACTAAGGCATATTAAAATTTGTTGCTATAAAATTATATCATAGTGCAGAATTTATTCTGAACACGAGTACACAAGATATTGTTTATTACATTTATTAAAACAAGGTTCCCAAAGAAGTAAACGTGTCTGCATTCTTGGATGACTTGTTGCATGTTATTATTGCCAATTTTAATGATTATTATGAAAAATAATATGTGCTGTTAGCGCTACTATAACTTTTTATGCTTTCAGCGTCTGTCTGGTTTAGGTTATTGTTTCTCTGCTTCATTACCACCCATGTTAGCATCGTCCGCCACTCAAGCTTTGACGTTATTAGAAGAGAACTCAAAAATTTTCGAAAAACTCCAGCACAATTGTAAAAAAATGCATGAACAGCTGTCGAGGTGAGAATGAGTGTGTTTTACCGGATTTGAGATTTTAGTGAATCTGATGTTGTCTGCTAAAAATTACAGTTTACATAAAATTGTGTATTTAATGTTATGATAATTTTTCATTACAGCAGTATCTGCAAGTAAAATGTAAGACCTTTTATTGAAATGAACATAGGGCTTATTGTAAGATAAGTTCTTAAAATATTTTGTGTGTTGCTGCTGTTTCCCAAAAAAAAGCTAATAGTATACATCGAAGAACTATTTCAACTCATTGTAAAAAAACAATTAATTACTTCTACATTTAACTGTTTTGCAGTATTTCCGGACTAAAAGTTTGTAGTGAGCCAGTATCCCCCATAATACATTTACTGCTCGAAAAATCAAAGGGAGATCGGCAAAGAGACCAGGCATATTTACAACATATAGTTGACAAGGTACTTGTCTTCCTATAATGTATACTGCTTCATAAACTGTCAGAATAGGAGCTTACTTTTAATTTTATTAATTTTTCTTTTTCTACCAGTTTTCATTGATTTGAGAAATTTTTGAAATTGAGTGTTTGAAAAGAGTTGTCTATATCCAGCATTTAAAAATAAGTTTGGTCTACCGTTTGTTTTTTAGTAGTATTATTAAGTGAATTTTAATACTATATCACAATACCTATCCATAAACAGTCACCACACATTAAATCACAATGTCTTTGTCAGCTTACACAGGTCTAAATACAAAGCACCAGCTGTGAAATCCATATTTTTCTACACTTCATCCATTTTGAATTGTACTTTTGAAATGCTTTTTGTAGGCAAGAAATGAAGGTATAGCTCTGACATTAGCTCACTATTTAGAAAAGGAAGAGAAGTTCCTTCCACCCCCGAGGTATGTAGGAACTTTGAACAGATTAGAATTGTTTCATTTTTAGTTGTGCAGAATATGCACTTTTAAAATAAGAAATATGGGTGATGGCTTTCAGATAAAATATAAGAAGTAAGATATTCTAGCAAAAAAAAAAACATATTGTGCTGCTACTTGTGGAAGAGTAAAACATGGAGACAAAGGACTTTTCTAGATCTTAATTTTTTGGCAAATACAAAACCTCAAGACTCATCAAAGGCTTCAACTTTTTTTCTTGTTTCAGTATTCGTGTGGCTGTGAATGTGGATTTAGATGCTGCAGATATCAAAAGAGCAGCAGAGATAATCAAAAATGCTATCATGTAAATATATGATTAATAACCATCAAACATGAAGTAATCTTTGCCATACAGTAGTATCTAAAGATTACTAAACTAATAGACAAATGTTTCTTCTGAAATTATTCATACAAGCTACATGGGATTGCATATACTTGAAATGTGTGTAGAGTCTCGAGTAGATTACCAGAGAACAACGACAAAGAAGTGTGGTACAAATGATAACGATTTGGTGTGCAATAATATTTTTGTACTTTGTTTATTTTGCACGAGAACTGGTTGGTTGACCTTCAATACAAATCAGCAGAATGAAATTAGTTGCTAATAAAACTATATTTAAATGTTTTTTAAATCTGAATGTATCTGACATTGATTTTTACTGTGAGAAAATTGGACAATGTAATCAAAAAAAATTCTCAAAAACCATGCTGATAGAAGTTATGTTATCTCGCAAAATATTACCAATCATCAATAAAATGGCACAGACAATATATCACACACACAGACAATAGACCACACAAAATGGCACCTAACAAAATAGCATACATAATAGCTCAATTGCACAGCTACACAAATAGCTCCTTGTATATGAGCATAAAAAAGTTTTAGTTGCCTTGCAAATTAATGAATTGCGGAAGTTGCATTATCTCAAGGCAGACAAACATTAATCCACGACTGTTATATGTTGCCACAATGCACTCAGGAATTCATAAAATAATGTGGCATTGTAAATCAAAACATGCAACATCGTGGCATCTTCTACCATCAATTTGATCACAAGTGTAGCGAGACTGTCCCCATCCTGAGAAAATTGATGCAGCCAGTGTGAAAATGAAACAGGGCTATCAACACACGTGAGCACCAAGGCAATTTATCCATGGGCTAATGGCAACAATAAATATTTCACTTTAAAAAAGCTAAACGATGTGAGGTAATGACAGAATTTATTTCAAAGTAAAACTCAAAACAATCTGAGGTAATGACAAAATTATTTCAACTTTTCAATAATCGCGCCTTGTTAGTGTTGTTTGTTTGCCTTTGCACGTCTATGCTATGTTATATTGACCGGCCACCTGTAGTCATATATGAGAATACAGTATGTGAAGCTAAGTTCAGTTGAATAATGCTTTGTTTTAACTGCAAGCAATTTGCGCAGAAATGCCTAAAAGCTTGTTACATTTAGCAGAGAATGTAATATCATTCAAAACATAATTTTTGGTTATTGTACATTTATTTTTTTGATTTCTTGGTGTTACTAATAGGTGAAACATCCTCTGCTGTTACTGTAGTGAAGACGTCATCTGTAGGATCAAGCTGGTAGCTGGTCTCTGGTTTTCTGCTTTCCCTCGACTTCTGAGCAGCAACTCTATCCAGATATTTCCCAGCTGCCATACGTCTCATGTTACTGCGATACTGAAAATAGTTTGTGATATTTCCATTGTTTTTTATTGAACTTCTCGGAATCGGTTACAGATTACACAATCAAAATGACATACAGGATGCTTATGGAATTTTACGATTTGAAAAACTAGTTATTAGTCCCTTATGTCCAAGAGACATTAGTTTGTCTATTTAAATAAAACTGTAGCCATGGACACATGTCTGTGCACTATAAACTATGCCACAAACTTACAGGCATGTTGAAAGAAAATGTGACATTGGATAATATGTAATTGTACAAAGAACAAAGATTTTAAAAAATCGCTGCTTACTTGATTAGGAGATGTGTAATGAGGATTTTCATACAGTGTTAAACCACGAAAACTGCCTTCAAAGATTTTTATAGGATTCAGAACAAATCTTGGACCTGAGAATATAAAAAGAAAACATAACCTTAAAAAAATAACTAACTATTGGTTAGTACCAGCAAGTTTAAATTTCTACTAGTACGGATAAATATTGTTACAGGTAATGGTGCTTGATCAACTTGCACATAGCTGAGTTCTCAAGCCACGAAAATAAACGAGGCAACACAATACATGGTGGTTCTAAAAAATATAATTAATGTAATTTATCACAGACAACAACTGGTAAATAGCAAACATGAATGTTTACAATTTGTATTTGTAAAATTTTTGTTTGTTATCTCTTTATATTTTGATAGACAATAAATTCCAAAAATATGAAACAAGAATAACTTATACCTTGCAGTTAATAACTTGCTGTAAAAAAAATAAAATGCTGAACATCCATACTATAACATACCTATTTCAGCCAATGAGCCATCTTCTTCTACAATTTGATAATTTCTAAACCATATTCTGTTGTCTAGTATGGAAAAGCTGAATACATGATCTATGAATGGCTGACTTTTTGGATGATTCATTGGGGTACCAAATGTCTGAAACAATGGAAACTTTATTAATCGATTGTTTACGTCATTCTAAAAGGTAGATTGTTCCATTCAAAACTACTTCCAGTGATGGAACCTAAAGTTTATTTGATTTCTCTTTCTAGTAACTAAATTAAGCTTTATCTAACCATCTCCTGTTCAAACTTTACACTGATAAAACAGCCTACCCGGGGGACTAGTCAAGCTTCCAGCTACATAGCAGAATCCTGAGACCAAAAAAGCAACCAGGATCCAATTTTTTTGATCAAATTAATACGTTTTTTACCAAATCAGCAGAGTGGATCCAGTTTTTTATTTGTCAGAAACAGGTTTTCATTTTTATCAGCATACACAAATTAGCAATTGGGATTTTTAGCAAGCAAAAACAAACTGTTTTTGGCCTAATAAAGTCTAGAAAGTTGCCCAATAATACTGGCAGTGACGCAGTTGTGCACCAGGTATAAATATAAATAAGCTTGTAAGTTAATAAGTAGTTCTCGTTAGCATTTGAAACCAGGTGAATGTTTGAACAAGTAAACATTGAAGAGCAGATACGCAGTATCTTCCATTAAAAAGGTCATGCTATTTTAAGTATTAACTAGCAGAATTACTGTTTCTCGTAACTTTCCAAGTTTACATTGATGTGCACCTACCTGTACTAACAATTCTTTCAACAATGACCAGTGTGGATCCTTGTCAAATGCAGGATCAAAGGATAGAAGAGGTCTAGAGCTTTTAAGGCAGTTGCCTGTCAATTTGAGCTCTTCCATTGTATGCACTGCAACAAAATGTTTCTATAAGCTAACATTTGTATATTTTAAATAAATGAATTTGAAACCTACAATTAAACAATCTATTGATCAGAATGTTAATTATATTAACATAATTAATGTTTTACACTAATGACACACAGACATGGCTTAAATGTGATTTTAAATGGCAGTTTGTGGTATTATAGCATACTACGTGCTAAATTTAAAAAAATTATTTGACAATTTTGCTGCCTGTCAGTTTCACATGAAAGGTTGATACATATATAATTATACTAACAATTGTTAAAAGATTTTACACCAGGTTGAAAGACTTAAAAATAACATTAGCCATCACCGAAAACCAAACTTACCGTTTTCAACTAAAAACTTTACTGATGGACCTGAAGCGGCATTGGCTAACCTAAAGAAACAATACACATTTTATGACAAGTGACATGAACTGGAAACACTATTCTGTCACTACTCTTGTCATTTCAGTCATTATACTAGGGTCTTGAATCTAGGACTGTCACCAGTAACAGCAACCACATAGAATACACATCAAAGATATGAGGCCAGCAAACTGTAAACATTGTGTTGTAAGAGCTGTATCACATACATGTCCTAATCTTACCACATATATAGGTCTTGTTTCTTTTTTCCTTCAAAGTAAATACATTTGTTGCAATTTTTCATCTCACATATCTGGAATAAAGAAAAGGTTTTAATAAAAATTGAATATAGCAACTGCCAAATAATCCCATATACTCTTAATAATATATTAATTGATTTTAAATTGTTAAATCTATTATTGCATAAAAACACTATGGCCAGGAAACTATGTTGCTATTAAATGACTTCGAGACCAAAAGTTTTAATTGGCCCTTTTAATTATAGTTTTAAATTTAATGCTTTCTTGTTAAAATGAGAATGTATGATATTTAACACTTTCAATGAATTATGCTCTGACTTGTTACTTCAAACATAAAGAGATAGATAGTGGGTATGGGACGGAGGCACTTCTAAAATTATTAACACCTTAATAAAACAAAATTCCTGGGGTATTGCAAGTGGTAGCACAAATAAATACAGCAGACATATTTCAGCCTCTTCCCTGTATGTCTAATGTAAAGTTAAAACTAGCACTAACCTCGTTAATAATAAAAAGGTTCTGTTTTTTATCCATTTTAGTTTCTGAAAATAAAAAGCATGCATTTCTATAATCACGGTGTCTATGGTCAAAGCAATGACTGGTGTGCCTTTTTTCATTCTTCGACGTCTGGCAAAGCATTCACAGGCATATTCAACTTAAAAACATTACTCGCTTATCCATCCATACCTGTGACAATCATTATAGCCCCACTTAGGGATATAAGTCAAGAGACTATGATGATTTCTAATTATTATGGAGTCTGCATATAGAGCAAAACTATTCTGCAGCTAGTAATAACACTTTGCAGCTGTATACATTTTATACTATGGTAAAAATTCTCAATTATCATATTATAATTCGTACGGTTCCATCATTCGTACACCCCGCCCTTTCCAACTTTTGTAATTACCAATTTACGTACACCTACAATAATCAAGAATTTGGTGCTTCTCTATATTCGCACACCTCCCTTTTCTTAGATTTTCAGGTTTCTGAAATTTGCACTCACCATAATATTCGTACATATTTTTTTTTCAAAAAATCAGAACATATCTTGGATAATTCAGGTTATACGAATGATCATTATTATCCCAAATACACTAATACACAACAAACAAAACATAAGGCACTGCCACTATCACAGGATAATTTAGAATATTTGCTTCATATGACTGCACGTGTATATTAATAAATTTTTCACAAATTTCATTAAATTTTTCATACAAATTAGACCTCATAATTATATAAATTGAGTTGCAATCCTTTCCAGACTTCAATATTTGCTTCTGCATTTGTTATAAAACTAAAGTTTTGTGTATGTCAATTGGACTTGTTACATTTTCATTTGATGTTTACCCACAAGGAAAGGGCAGTCGGGAAAGATGATTCTACTACGCATGGGTGTCATTCACTGAATTCTTGAAACCATGTCATTTTTTAAAGCAGGATTTTTTTGTAAAAAGCTTATACAAAATACTCATTATCTCTTTAATTTCTGAACAGGTAATTTTCGATTATGCGAATGAACTTAGACATGACCTAGTTTTTACAACTTACTGTTGGTCAAGTGCACTTTTTATTTGTCTAATAATTTCAATAAAAGTTTACTTTTTGAAAGCATGTATTCAAAATAAATACTGTTACTTTGAATTAAAACTTCAGTGCGTTTTTGAGAAATGGACAGCTTACAACTACGAGATTCCATCCTGTCCCAGAAAGGAACCAGCTCTGCTTTTAAAATAGTCAAATCGTGGTTTATTTCTCAAAATTTGCTCACCTCAAAATCTATGAAGGTTTCCAACTGATAATTCCAGTTTTCATATTCGGACACCCCAAATAGGCATTTCATTGATTTCTGAAAATTCGTACATGCTTTTTTAGGAATCTAGTGCTTCCAAAAATTCATACAAACAAAAAAATATTATTTTTTGTTGTATAAATGAGAATTTTTGACATAATTAACATTATTTTAAAGTAAACCTGATTTTGCATGAGGCATCAGTGTTCGCAGATCCATCATTAAATGTCGGGCTCTGTATGTAATTCCTCTTGAAGCAAATATCAGTACTCTTTGCTTGTTCACCCATTTGCCCTATAAAATATACAGTGTACATATTAAAGAAGTATATACATCCCAAATATATATATATATTTATATATATAGACAGTCACTACTTTTTAACCTGGGTCTATGAGACTGCTTAAATCTCCAGAAAAAAATCACCACCTGGATTGCAATACTAAAATTTCTTTTGTAATTAATATTTCAAACAGTCATAAAACTAGGCATTGTCAGTTGTGTAGCATTGTTGATATTAATAATTCTATATTAATAATACGGCATTCGAATTCTATCTGTTGGCGGGCCAAATTATTAAATTATACATATCATTACATTGTATTTAAATATGACCAGCTTATATCTGGGCTACTTCGGTGAAACATATATATATTTTATAGATCTCAAATTGCGTCTTACATCCGTATTTAATTTTGTAATTAATGAAATAATTAACTATATCCTAACTGGCGTTAAGGCTGCAGTAGCACCTATATAAAAGGATCAAAATTCTGCGCAGAAAAATTATTCTGTGCACATTTTCACTTATTTTGTGATGATACACTGATAAATCCCACTAAATCATTACATACATATTTTGCTTTGAAACTTTTTATTAGTTATCTGAACACGTCAAGAAATTACACCATGATCATACCTGTTTTATAAGTAAAGTTTTATAACCATGTGAAAAAAATGTGATTATATTTTGCTTGAGTTGAGTGAGGACATATTAGACTAGTTAAAATTTAAAATTAAGTGTATTATGTGTGTGTGTTTTAAAAGATCGTTTCAAAGATTAGCAAAACATTTTGAGAATCTACGTGAAAATAGTCTCAGGGTTTTTTCTGCATTGTTTCCTATATAAACACTATGGATGAGGATGCAACTACAACGTTTACGCAGGAAACGTTGTGGTTACTAATAGTATAACTGTGTCTATCACTCTGACTATGCCAGGAGAGTGGCATTCTGTTCACCAACATCAAAAAATTCAATTAACTTCAATTAATTACGTTACACTATGTGGTTTGTCTGTACCTTCTTTGCTAAAGGTTCCAGTTCGTCAGACATTCTAGTCTCTGGAATATGTACTTCATTTCTATTTTCTTTCTTTTCTTGAGGATCATTTCCAACACGCTTTCTCTTCTTTCCCATGCTGTCTGCCAATTTGCAAGATGCAACCAAAACAGAATTTAATTTTATTGAAAATAAGTAACACAAAAATAGCGCTACTGTTCAAAAATTGTATACATAAATAGCTAAGTTATATTAAGACAGTATAAATTCTAACTAAATGACAATTTAAAGTATGTTTCATTCGATTAGAGAAAGCATTAGTTCCGGTTAGTTATTATTCTAAATAATAATTTGGGTTCATCAGGCTGGCGTATTCTGGGAAGAAGTACTTCCGGAAAAGGAACTTTGGGAAATGATAGGCTACATTTAGTTTCAAAAGTGTTAATTATTTAACCTCAAGAGCGATGAGTGACAAAGGTGCATCGGGAGATGGGACTGTTGCTGGAAGAGGTCGTGGGCGTGGACTGTTGAAACCACGTTCTCCGAAACAAGAAACGCGAGAGAAGCTTGCACAACAACCAACAACAGGTTTTATTTTATTTATATTAGTATAACACTTGTCTTTAGTCCTAATTTATAGTTACATAGTCCTGGATACATGACCTTACGCCGCCTTTAGTGCATAAGGTCGACTTATCCCTCCGCGATACCGGCAAAAAAATTAGTAAGGGCAAGATGTAAAAATCTGGCTTTTACTCTTAATAACATTATTTAGTAAATATACCCCTGCCCTGCCCCTGGTGGTAAATGACAAATGGCACTGATTGATCACCCTTAGCTCCAGTATAGATATTTGCATTGAATAACCAGCATTCATATTACTAACAACATAACTACTAGTACTTAATTAAATAGAATCCTGCTGAGTACTGGGACTCATTCCGATTTGAACACAGTATGCCATTTGTGTACGGTTACCAAATACTGTCAGTAGAACTGGATTTGCACACTTGACAATTACGACACATATCAGAACCATACTGTAGGGTCATGGTCCAGATAGTGTTAAAACCAGTAGAAGTTGACCTCTTGCAAAACACTCACCATGTTTCAAAAAATTAAATAAATTCAAACAAAATTGTTGTCTGGTTTGTCTCAGATACTCCTTCTTATGTTGTTTGCCACTTGAGGCTTGATTAATACTCCACAGAGTGACTTTTACCGTACAAATCCATTACCACTCAGACTAAAGTGAAATTTCCATCTTGCACACTTTATTTGGCTAAAAGTCACCTTTAGGAGTATTAATCAAGCTTCAAGTAGCAGATAACACAAGAAGGAGTATCAGAGACAAACAAGACAACAATTTTGGTTTGAATTTATTTAATTTTTGACAGATGGTGATGTTTTTGCAAGAAGCCAACTTCTACTGGTTTTAACACTATCTGGGTCATGACCCTACGGTAGTAGGGTCATGAAGCCAGGACTATAGACCATATGGAGCTGCACAGGTTGGTGTTAAAACAAAAAAAAAATGTATCAAAATATATATCTGTTGCTGATCTTCTTTATTGTTTGTTTAGGACTAAGTGAATCAGTGTGTGGAGCCAAGCAATCAGACAACACAGAGACACAAAATAACAGCAAAGAAGATGTATTGAACTCATCACAGTTATCTGCCGCTGCTTCTCCTTTTTCACCAAAATCATCTAGTAATATTACAAGTAAACTACAAGTAGATGCTCCAGAATTTATACCAAAGATAACTCAGGGGTATAATCCTAATGCAGCAGAGTTTATACCAAAAAAGATATCAGATCCTTCGCAAGCAGACCTCTATGAGGTAAACACACATTACTTTTGTCTTTCAATGTTGTCAGATGTATAAGTTCGGACCAATCATTAGTGTTTTATAGGAGGAGGAAGGGTAGATGGTACCATTCACTGCATATGCAGGGTGTTTCTGCAGTATATGTGCTGTTTTGTTTCAAGGATATAGACATTAAAAATACTTGATAGCAATTTCAAGTTATCACTGCAAATGTGAAAGCTTTTGTCTTTGGCACCCCTGCTGTTATGGTTATTTATATGTTTCTTTCTTATCTATAAATATTGGAACAGCCTGTTGTAAATAAACCTGTTTTACTAGTTTGTATGTTGTGAATAGATGTAGTTCTTAAAAATAAGTTGGGGTATTGTTTTATCAGAGAAGTGAATTAGAAACTGCAGTTACTAAAGGCAGCACCTTGAACCATCTGCAACATCTTTTAATGACCGAGTTCACTTGCCTTGTACTCACATAAAAAAGATGGTAATCAGTCTTACGCAGTTGCTGACATTAAAAAAAATGATATCTGTGTAATACCATTTCTATTATGGCAGGGTGACCTATTATTAAAAGTAAATACTAAACATTTCTGTTTTAACAACAGAGAAGTGTCAGAAAGTGCCCTTCTATCGGCTGCCCATCTAGTGTATTCTATATGATTCATAAGAGTTGTGAAAATCAATTTAATTTTATGTATTGTACAATAGTAAATATGAATAAAAAATGTTCTGATTTATTTTTTTCAGAGAGTGCAGAATGTAGAAATTGTTTTAGAACAAGTACAGGACACATTGGATGATTTATCTGCAAATCCTGGTAGATTAAATAGTTCTGCACAATCTCTATCAGCCACTCTTAATAATTATATTAGTGATGAAAATGTCCTACTGGGAGTTATAGACATTATTTTTGAAAGAGTAAGTACGTGTGGGTAAGGTCAAGAATACTTGTGTGGATTATGTGTCAAGGGTTGCAAATATTTGGAAAATGTTAAAATTATGAAATTAGAATTGTGTTGTGGTTTTAGCGCCTTCGGGCTTCCCCGGTTAAGTCCGTCGTCTCTGCTCTCCTGTATCGGAGATGTCTTTGTTATTCCTTCATGGCGCCGCTCAGCAAGCAGTTTGCGGTTCGGGTTTTCACAATGTCTTTTTACCAATTCAAACTCACTTACCACATCTGATCTGTAATTAAACCAAGTAATACAGAATAAAGTGATTGGTTAATACTGGACGTAGTGTTTTTATCGCCAGACGTCACAGTAAAAAGACATTACACACCCTACAACCTGCAACACCTGTCAACATGGCGACAGGTCGTGACACTGTGCTGACAGAAAAGGCTCGAGAAGAATACGAGGAACGCAACTCCGCCCTCCAGACTAAGTTAGACGAACAGTGGGAGAAGGTTAGGAGCCATATAGCCGACTCCTACGAATGTGAAGACGTTGTCAAAGAAATCCAAGAGCATGCCAAAATTCTTCGTAAAGAATTCAACCGCTACAGAAGCCTCGAGGAGGAACTCGTCATCCTTCACGTGAGGGCCAACACATCCGAAGCGAAAGAAGCGAAAGCGATTCTACGACACGTTGGCCAAGAAAGAGACGAGTATGTCCAGAAAGCCCTAACGGAAGCTCGCACGCGACAATCCGAGATCTTAGAAGTGTCATCTGCCTGCTCAGGTGGTTCTGAAGAAGTGTTATCTGCCTGCTCAGGTGGTTCTGAATATCAACAAGTCAAGGTCGATAACAGTAACCCGTCACCACACAGCGCGACCTTCAACCCTAACCCAGAACTGCAACGGTGGTTACAACACTTGTCTCGTCGAGATCTCGTCACTTCAGGTTTAGTCAAGTTTGACGACAGTGCCGAGAATTTC
>JAOXYB010043182.1:0-12677 GCA_028565635.1 Phoronis ovalis | reverse complement strand
CCAAATACGAAGATGATCTGACAAAAGCTGAAGCCGTTATAGCAACACAAAGAAAAGGTTACATACGACAACGACAATGCCGCATAGGGTACGGCTATATGCCCATTCACTATTACATAGTGATGGGCATAAAAAGTACACAGAAAATTGAGAAAAAAAATTTCACAACCGATATAATTGACAAGATAGTTTAGATAAGCCAAAACATCAGTTATTATAGGAAGTAATATTATCTATTACACAGTAATATGTCAGAGTTATACAAAAATATATTATAATGCATCGTATTTCTACAATTTGTAAATCTCAGATTTAAAAACTTTCTATATAGACGTGTGATATTAGTATTTTAATACATAACCAATAATTTATTAATCTTTGATTAAATTTCAGTACTTACTGCATTTATAAAGTCAAGTGCATGCAAATAGTCTATTGTCTACTTGTAAAATCAACAACTCATTAATTCAGTAAAAATGTGTACGACTTAATATTAATTTGGTTGTAAGTTGTCAAGCTGCAGTTAGACTAATGTTAGTCGGCTCTGTAATTTAAGATGAGAAAAAAAAAATTCTAAAAAATAATTTTCCTAAAAAGTCATTTAAAAGATTTGTCTAAAAATTTAATGTAAAACACAAATAATCTGGCAGTCTTAGCTTTGAATTTCAAGGAGAAAAATATATGTCACTCCTAGCTTTACACACTGCTAGAAACATATATAAAGCATAAACATACAGTAGACCACATAAACATGATAGTGCACAAAATTGCAGAGAGCTTACCAGTTTATTCTAGCAACTATTTTATGTATTTTAGTACTATAATGCCTTTATTAAAAAACTTCCAATCAATGTTTCTAACGACTGATGTCATGCAGTCTAGCTGCAGTGAACTTGTGCAACCACAAACTGATATTTATATTTTATTTGAATTGGCTTATAGTTTAACAAATTGACACTTTATGTTGAACTGAAAGCCAACACGCAATGCCTTTGCAACACATATGTGTATATTTGTTTTGAACTTACCATCCAAAGTACCAAGGTTTTTCTCCAGCGTCAAGGTTTGCCCTATCATTGGACATGTTAAATGCTTTTTCTAAAGTGATAAACTCTGTGCCATAAGGAAAAAATTGGCATTCGTCTTCAACAGATTTTAGAGCGCCTTCTGTCTCTGTATATAGCTGTTTAAAGAAAGTATAACTAAAATTCTCCATAGCAGTCCAATTTTTTGTACCTCCTTTAATTAACACAGGCACCGTCGTGTAAGCATATTTTGAAACAAAATCTTTTTTACTGATCTCAAATTCCACAGGAACCTCAGACAAATCTTTACAGTTGCCACATTCTTGTAAAGGCCTTGTCATTTCCATGACAATAAAATTATTATCAATTATACACTGATATTCCGATAACTTTAAAACAATTTCATCTGTACAGTACAAGCTACCACTAACAGTAACAGCTAAAATAGCTAACCAAAATGACCATGATTTAAGTACCCAAAATCGACATTTTTTTGGATTGTCAACGCTTTTCAGAAATGCATGGCGAATTAACTTTGTCTCTAAACCTTGTTTCACTGCATATTTTCTAATGTTGGACAGTTCTTTAAGATATTTTTCGGTAACAGCTGTTCTCTGATGAGAAGGATCCATTCTCCCCTCGCCGTATTTCCTTGTTTATCAATGTGCCAGAGTAATTGTTAAGTTACTTAATTCGAATTGTCCCAGGACAGTATCAATCGTTCCTTCGACAAAATCCACAATCTATGTGGTTGACCGTGTTATCAGTAAAGTTTTTGCGAAACACTGGCATGAAAATTGCCGTGAGCATGAGCAGACATGAGCAGATATTTTTGATTACTGGTATATTAAATAACTTCAACAAACATTTTTTCTCCTGTTCACGACGCTTTTCAAAATCCCTACCAGGTGGTTTCCAATTCTCTTTTGGGTTATTATAAGTGGCTAATTTGATTTGAATGTGCCTTTGTGGTTATTAATTTAGTGTAGTTTGATACTATATAGGTAGTAGGATATTCCTTATATACACAGTCACAAAAATCCGTACCAGATGGACTCGTGTCTTTTTGAACAGTCTGTTGTACAAGCAAACATAAATGAGGGATGTAGGTTTTTTTTTTGGTTGTTAATTGTTCTTGTTAAGTGCGAGCAGCGAGCATTGCCGATTTTTAAGTGCGAGCATTGCGCCCCATCATAAATCAGCATATATTTCACTATTGTTACTATTCTGAACTTTTTTGGGTTCGAAAACAAATAAATTATCAAATTAATTTAATAGATGTAAAATATGCTTGACTCTTAAAACAACTCTAACTACAACTGAACTGTTATTTGAAATTGCAGCCAACATTTTTGACGGGGCCTATATCTCTATATTACCCACAAAACGTATTGAATCCTCGACATGTAAACTAATTGTACATGTTGTGCGACGGCGTTTTATTGGTTATGTGTTTAGGGACTAAATTTTAATTTTAACATGACGCTAGTATATTTTGGAAGATTAACTTGCAACTTTTTACCGCTGTTTCGATTGACGTCTATTGTTTAACCTAGGATTGTGCGTTCTAGATGGGTTAATAAACTTTCATATTGATATTAGACCATTCTTTATGTTTTTATGATCTAAATGCGAGCAATTATAACATGTCTTGTTTAGTGTTATCGTCAATATTATAATAATAGACATCTAAACATGCATATGACTTTCAACTCTGATATGGTATAAAATAATGAAATGTTCAAAAAACATTCTATTTCACGCATCATTACGACTATAGTACACATTGCTGTACCCAGTTAGATATATCGCTCCTCGCTCACCGGGGTTCTCCCTCGCTTATTTGGTCGCTTGAACCTAGGATATATAAAACTCTGAGAGAACTCTTAGAGTTTTATATATCCTAGCTTGAACATACAATATTTTACATTTATACAGTATATTATTTTATCACCGCCTTTTCTAATTATGATCTAAATGCAAATAATATAGCACGGTTATTCAGTGTTGTTATCAATGATTTATGTATGACGAATTCAACCGGTACAAAGAGAAATAAAATATAAAATACGAAATATAAAAAAGCGCAAAATAGTACAAGAAGAAAGATGTAAAGTTCGTTTTATGATTCCGAAACATACAAAATGTATAAGATACTCGAGATACATGGTGACAATGCTACCTGACTATAACGTTAATAAGTCGGGCTTAGTTTATTTTGAATCTGGTTCTGGGGATAAAGAAATGTTGTGCACTTCAAAATGTTCCCAGAACCAGATTCAAAATAAACTAAGTCCCAACGTTGTGGCCTTACATTACATTACTAGCTTATTGCTATAAATTTAGTTGCTTAGCAACCATGTTTTTTCGCTTTTTTGTGAGTATTCTAGGTATGTATGAAGAAACTTTTATAACTAGTGTCACTAGCTTTTTGTTTATCTGCTAAAATCCGTGAATATATCCAGAAAAATCGTTTGAAATATTTTGAAAATTATCTGATGATATGGGTAACATAAAAGAAGAAATGAGCAAAGAGATCATTTTTTGTGGAATCCCTTGACATCACCGACTTTTATAAAAAAATGACTTTTTGAACATTTTGAAGTGCGCAACTTTTTTTATCCCCAAAACCAGATTTAGAACCAGATTCAAAATAAACTAAGTCCCAACGTTGCGGCCTTACATTTCGATCACTATTGCTGGAAATTTAGTTGCTTAGCAACAATGTTTTTCGCTTTTTTGTGTTGCTTAGCAACAATGTTTTTCGCTTTTTTGTGAGTATTCTAGGTACATATGAAGAAGCTTTTATAATTAGTGCCACTTGCTTTTTTTGTTTATCTGCTAAAAATCCGTGAAAATATTAAGAAAAATCGTTTGAAATATTCAGTTGAAAATTATCTTTAATACGGATTACCATAAAAGAAGAAATGACCAGAGATAATTTTTTGTGGAATCCCTTCACATCAACGACGTTTATAAGAAAAATAACTTTTTGTTCCTATTGTTTTGTAATCTGAATTTTCTTTGCTAACAAATGTATTTTAAAAAAAATAATAAAAAAAAAAATTTTGAACATTTGAAAGTACACAACTTTTTTTATCCCCAGAACCAGATGTAGAACCAGATTCAAAATAAACTAAGTCCCAACGTTGTGGCCTTACATTTGGATCGCTATTCCTGGAAATTTACTATGTGTTTTCGCTTTTTTGTGAGTATTCTAGGTACGTATGAGGAAGCTTTTATAACTAGTGTCACTTGCTTTTTCGTTTATCTGCTAAAACTCCGTGAATATATTCAAAAAAATCGTTTGAAATATTTTGAAAATTATCTGATAATACGGGTTACCATAAAAGAATAAATGAGCAAAGAGATGATTTTTTGTGAAATTCGTGGACATCACCAACGTTTATAAAAAAAATCGACTTGATTTTCAAGTACACAACTTTTTTTATCCCCAGAACCAGATTCAGAACTGAACCAACTTAAAGTCTGAACGTTGCGGACTCACATTTCGATCGCTATTGCTGGAAATTTAGTTGCTTAGCAACAATGTTTTTTCGCTTTTTGTGAGTATTCTAGGTATGTATGAAGAAACTATAATTACTGTTGTCACTAGCTTTTTCGTTTATCTGCTAAAAATCAGTGAATATATTAAGAAAAATCGTTTGAAATATTTTTAAAATTATCTTTTAATACGGGTTACCATAAAAGAAGAAATGAGCAAAGAGACAATTTTTTGTGGAATCCCTTGACATCACCGACGTTTATAAGAAAAGTGACTTTTTGAACATTTTGAAGTACAACTTTTTTTAATTCCCAGAACCAGATTCAGAACCAAATTCAAAATAAACTACGTTCGAACGTTGCGGCCTTACATTTGGATCGCTATTGCTGGAAATTTAGTTGCTTATCAACAATGTGTTTCACTTTTTTGTGAGTATTCTAGGTATGTATGTAGAAGTTTTTATAACTAGTGTCACTAGCTGTTTCGTTTATCTGCTAAAAATCCATGAATATATCCAGAAAAATCGTTTGAAATATTTTGGAAAATTTCTGATACTACGTGTTACCAAAAAGAAGAAATGAGCAAATATATAATGATTTTTTGTGGAATCCGTTGACATCACCGACTTATATAAAAAAAATGACTTTTTGAACATTTTGAAATACACAACTTTTTTATCCCCAGAACCAGATTCAGAACCAGATTTAAAATAAACTAAGTCCCAACTTTGCGGCCTCATATTTCGATCACTATTGCTGGAAATTTAGTTGCTTAGCAACAATGTTTTTTCCCTTTTTTGTGAGTATTCTAGGTATGTATGAAGAAGCTTTTATAACTAGTGTCACTTGCTTTTTCATTTATTTGCTAAAAATTCGTGAATATATTCAGAAATATCGCTTGGGAATCTTCACCTCTTGAAAAAAACAGTGGAAACAAAAAAATAGTTAAAAGTCGTGTTTTTTTTATTAAATACCTGCATTGAGGGCATTTTGATTTTTTTTTCGAATCTGAAACTGATTCTGACTTTACGTTGAATCTGGTTCAGAATCTGAATCTGGTTCTGACTTTACGTTGAATCTGGTTCTGAATCTGAATCTGGTTCTGACTTTACGTTGAATCTGGTTCTGAATCTGAATCTAAATCTGGTTCTCACTTTACGTACGTGTTATTTGTGAATAAGTGTTATTTCAAATTATTTTCTATGAGCAAAGTTCTCATTTCACAACTGATGATTAATGTAATGCAGATATCACAAAATGTTTACAGAAGGAATTCAACGAAAGCTCATTATATATGCAGTCGTTCAATCGAAATATTTAATGAGAAATGCCACCTATTGTGGCAGGAATCACGATGGAGCCAATTACTTAGGCTATGGAGAACAATCACAATAAAACATACGTATTTCACAAGTCATAACTAAATTATGAAAATTGATAATGAATTTACCGTAAACACTCTAAACAACTTCCACAGTAATTTACGTAATAAAACACATAAAATTATTGAATATCCGTTAAATGTCCTTCAACAAAATTATATAAAACAACAAAATAAACATTAAATTCAACAATTTCGTGTTTGTCGGAAGAGGTTATTATTAACAGTGACCCTTGAATTATAAACCATATTCAAAATGTTGTTTTACAATACCTTTGAGAATTAAACAAACCCATGGGTCTTTTAGCGTATCAGTTACATGTAAGCGCGAAGGATACAATAGTTCAGTGTAGGTGATGGTGTAATATTCAAGTGTATTCAAAATGGTCAAGAAGAAAACAGTTGTAATTGCAGCAGTTTTGGTCAGTCATACCTATAGTTTTTTTTAAACAAATAGTTTTAGTATGTCAAGATCGAATAATTGCACTACCGTTGCTATGAAAATCTATGTTTGTGAACTTCCAATACTTTGCAAGCAATTTTTGTACGAATGGAAGAACGATGGAAGTTCAGCTAGTGAACGCTTTGAACTATAAATTTAAGGTTTAAGATAGCTCGTGTAGATATGTATTCATCGACTCGCAGTAATAATTGATGCAGGTGTTTGTTGAATTTATTTTAGAAAATTGATAAAATTTATAGAAATAAAAAAGTAACGTAAGACTGAAGTTAATAGATAAGTGCATTCGAATTAATTCACGATTATCGAATCTCAATGCAGTAGATGTGGCTATCTGGTTCATTAGACGCCAATAACTTATTTACTGAGCAAAAGCTTGTTGGATATTCCAATAGTCGAACTCATTTTCTCATTCCCCCCTCAGAATCGTGTTGGCACAAGTTACTGTAATACGGTACAGATTTCATTAGTTTTTAGATAATTTTTTCCATGGTAATTTCCTTAATTGTGCTTATTTCTATACATACATTCTATTGTACAATACTTGCGCGATAAGCGAAGTATGAGTATGTTAAGGCTAAGCTAGACCCTCGTTACTGTTTAAAGAAAAATTCGTGAAAAATCCGCATTGCATTTTTTTCACACAAAATAATTTTTTTCTGAAACTTTAACATTCATGCTATGTTATGGTGATATTTCTAACTTGTGTGTGCAATGCATAAAATTTAATTAATGTTTTATGACACCTCATAAAAATCATAAGGTACATCCTACAACAAAATCCTGGGGATCTAAATTGGAGCTAACTACGTTTTAAGAAGTAAACGATATTTCCATTATTTGTTATGACTGAATTGTAAATACCGTGAATAATCTTTGAATTATTAATTAATGTTTAAAAAAAGGTAAATTTTTTATTTGCTAAAAAAACTAAATTGATTATATAACCAAAATCCCTGGTGCAATTTAAAAATGGTCAAAAACAAATTCTGGGAGTATTGATTAGTTGATAAAAATATAGTTAGCCCGAATTTTGATCTACTGGGTTTTCCCGTAGGATGTACCTAATGATTGTTATAGGCATAGGGTGCAATTAAATGCTATTTAAATTTCATATATTTGCACAATAGTTTGAAAATACCATTATAATATAGCTTGAATGTTAAAGTTATAGAAAACATCTATTTTGAGTGAAAAAAATGTTATGCGGATTTTTCACGAATTTTTATTTAAACCGTGACGATCGAGGGTCCTACTTAGCCTTAAGGGAATACAGCAAGACCCAAGATAATTTTGATTTTAATTAAAATTATATGTTTATACTTATCTTACCCCTTTTGATTTCTAATAGTGAATATTTTAAATAAATGAATTTTTAATTTTAATTACAGGTGTTGTACGTAACCTTAGCTTCGGTGAAAGGTGGGTTTATATGCATAAGTATAATACAGTTGTTAATAAGATTTCTTGATTTAAAAATGCAATTTACTGTAATGAATTAAACAATATATTAATTACTATATTATATATAATAATTATTAAATTGTCTTTGAAATAAAATAAAGTTTTCCTTTCATTTTCTTGTGATGCATAAGCATGCTTGAAACTGCAAACTACATTTGTCGCATTCCATACGTTTCTAGAATACGGGAATGCAATATGGGAATGCATTGGTTGTTGATTAAGAAACTATAATACTAAAATTATACACACGATGTCCCTTTGTAAACGCATACTTTTGAAAGACAGATTTAATTTTTATTTTGTAGCTTGGTCAGGTTGTGTACGAGAGCATAGGCACAACAAAATCTTAAATATTTCTGCCGGTTATTATGACAGAAATTCGATCAATAACGAAACATGCTTAAACCAATGTGGTGCCATCCTACAACCGTAAGTGGAAATGTCATACACTTTGTTATAACTAGATAGCCTAACAAAGGCATTATTCTGCTGTTGACTTCAATGACCTTTCTATGCTCTTGCAGTGTCATTCACCTAGCTCTAGATGTGACCTTTTGAAACTCAATGTCAACTCTCCAACACACTGTTAAAAAGGGACTAGACTGTCATATCATTATGTCATATTACAATTCTGTAGCACAAACCGTTATAAGTTATAGCATGAGTAACTAATTGAAAAGATGTAAACAATTAATAATGACACCTAAATAAACCTCAAAGGTCAACAAAATTACCTTCTTGTAACTGATACCATCACTTTGGAGCGTTTTGAAGCATCTTAGACTCCTAAATGATCTTTTGACCTAAAGGTCAACAATGACCCATTCAGGGAATGTCATACCTCAAATGCAATGTCCTTAACTATGTCCATCTTTGACACATAGTTTGCTTAAAATTGGAAGAAAAACAAGTTTAAAAACAACGGTTTGCTGTCTGACAGCAGCAACCCTAATGAGTGCAAACATTAACCAAACGAAGAAAAACGCGAGACATGTATATTATATCATAATAATTTTAGTCATTTACTCAACATATTAGTTAGAAAAATTCAGACAGCGCTCAACTCTATCACAGAGTCCTTGTTAATCTGATTAGCTTAATTAATACTGTAATAAACGACCAAATTATTATGATACTATGCAACAATTAAATATATTATATGAACATCCATTCTGAAGATGATATAAAAATCCAATTTTTTAATGGCTATAATATTTTTATTTTTTATTACTTATTTGTACAGTGTTCCAATATTTTAATAATTTGCATTTCTTTTCTTGTATGAAGTTATTTTTGAAGAAAAGTTAAAGGAAGAGTGAAAGTATGTGAAAAGCAATCTAATCGTTGTTGCATGCAGTCCAGTATTTATGCTTGACTAACTTCCTCTTGCTGTCGTTGAATTAAAAATATGAATGAAATGTTCCGAATTATTAAATTGTCAGTTATTGATTAAATTGACTAAACGTTATGAAAAGTATGTAAAATCGAAAGAAAAATACAAAACAGTAACCCCCAGTAACCAGTCGATGCTTACTTTCTGACGTTTTTAGATATTCTGGTTTAGTAAAAGGACTTTGCTTTTGTGGAGGTGACGTTAGCAACCTTGCACCAGCGACCTGTAACGTCAAGTGTTCTGATGGTAGCATATGTGGAGGAAACGACACAGAAACAGTTTTCGCTACAAGAGTCAATTTACCGTCGTCTCTGAGTTTACAAATACCGAATGGTAAGAAGTGATCACATTTTTTAGTGAGTTATAGTACGCAATAGTATTTTTTTTTAGTATTTTGATTAAGGTGTTTGTAAATGAGCAAGAAAAAGAAAATAACAGAATAAGAGAAATGTACTTTACAAAAAATGAAAGTGTACATCTTCAGCAGTTAGAAAAGGACATAAAATAATTCAAAAAATAAGGCAAAAACAAAAATTTGGTACTGAAAATAAGAAAAGCGTGTATTTGTAGTACCTGATTACAAAACGAAATAGGATGTAGTGTTCATATGTCCATTTGCTTCGAAAAAAAGGCGCCCAAAAGATGGTTGTTTCAATCCATTTTTATTATCTGAATATATGAGAGTATAAAGAGTATAAATTTTAAGCTCATATTTCCCAAACAGGGTATGAATTTTGATATCTTTTTTAGAGGCTATTTTTTACCTGGTCTTCATAACAGACATGGGTACCCAATTATTCTCACTGTCATCCTTCGGACGGCATTTCCTTTATAATGTTAGCTAAATTTTCTGCAAGCTAGGGTTGGGAAGTGTAGATTTTTTTACGTATACTTATATAGTGAGCATAACCTTAATCATTTTGTTTTATTTATTATATGCTTTTATTAATTTTAGGTGAGGTTTACGCTTTTGAGCCTTTCCCTGTAACTATACAAACGCTAGACGTATCAGGAAACACGATGTTTAATTTGACGCTTCATGCGTCAACTAGTAATGGACAAGAAGCTGTCTACACTGACGCTATTCTGAACCAAATAGAGTTTACCTTTGATGTAGTTGGCTTGCAACAAATCGACATATCCTTAACGAGTGATAACGGAAAACAACTGGATGGAAGTATTGCAATGCAGGTACCGATATTACCACAATTATTAAAAAAATACATTTGTGCATACATTTGTAAAAATGTTTAAGATGATTATTGTACCTAATATCAAGTTTCATAGCCGCCAAATTTATTAACCTTTGACATCCATTACCAAACCCCAAAAAGCAACTCCTTCGGATATGGTTAAATGTGGAGGAAGGAAACGCGTCAATAGTTAACAATAATTAGTGGTTTTTCAGGGTGATTTGTACACAACATCATATACCAGTATTGTCAGTAAGGTGAACATCCAATTATGAAAACATAAATTAAAGTGGTCCATATTTAATTTAACACCGAAAAAAGTAAATTAAATATTAAATAATATTTTAAAATACTGTTCATCAACTTGATTATATACCATAATATCTATTAAAAAAGGTATTTTTCTAACGCAGATCAAGTTTCGTACAGAAAATGTTAAGGTTCTTTGCCCCGATATTGTGGAAACTAATCAAGAATTTGAATGCGAATTACGCATAGATAGCGGGAGCAAGATGAATGTGACAATTAACATGAATGATGGTACAGAGAAAACTATTCGGTTACCAGGTAACGTAAAAACACCTTATCAATTAGTAATATTTTAATTTATGATAACAATGAACTATTTCAAACAATGAAATAGATGTGATATGCTTAATTTTATTACGGTGTAATAGATTAATATTGTAATCACGATTATGAGAAAAGGTATAGATTATTTATGAACTATAATCTATTATATATTAAATTTATAGTTTTATATAGAGTTTTTGTTAATACATTAAGCATGATACAACATGCATTTTATACCATTTTATCTTTTATTCTCTGTTTAATATTTATTTAGGTTATATTTTGTATAAAATTGGAACCGTTCTAAAGAATTACAATCGCACTACCGTTATCCATATATAAAATGACTTACCAAAGAGCTATCAATATGAAGTTGAGAATATTAATAAAATCTATACATTGTTTGCCCAAAACAATTCACGCATTATTTTAATCTGAAATCACAAATCAGTTATTCATATTTTTGTTCTCACAACAGTAAAAATTTGAAAGGTAAAATTTCTAATTTATCCATACCGATACAATATCTTGCAATTTTGTACTCTTTAGTCTCTAGACAAAGTATTAAAAATCAGATGTAATTAAATGTTTAACTTGAAATATTCATAATTTCAAGCATTTAAAGCAGAAGTGTCAAACATCAATATTGGAAATATGAAATGAATTCTTTATTTTGTATAATGACTACATCTCCCCAAGCAAATATGCATAATTCATCACTCTAAATACAAAATAATATTTAGCTTGCACGCTTATATTGTAGAGCTGAACTTTTTTAATTGATTTCGTATTAGTACTTCATAAATTTTCGATGACATAATCTAAAGTAGGACAATAAGTCATTCCAGAATTTCGCACTTTTGTTGTCAAGATGTCAGAGTATTACTCCCCTTGTTCTATAATAGGATCCCAAGATATTGTGCATGTACTTACTATTTCTATCCGAACATCTAATGTATGCTGTAAACGAAATTATTACAATTCAAAGTCCACTTTTGTATTTGTTTTAAATTTTATATTCTTCAAAATATAAACAACACTAATAGCAAGTACTTTAGTACAAACATTTATTATTTCTCACAAAAAAGAACGTTTCTAGCGTTTCATACTTGTCTTGGATTTTGTATGCAGAAAATATATCCGGAACCAGGATTTAAGACTTGTCCCATTGGACTGTTTTAGACAGCATAATTAATATTTTACCTTTAGGCTGAACTTTAATGTTTACTCAGCATTGTTTTTCAAATAGAGTTCACTTAGTAATTGTTTGTTAATTTTTGCGCAACACGTAATTTCCATTCAGTAAACTGCACGGGTTAACTGCGGGAAATAGATCTTTATTGAAAGTCATCAAACGTTAATTTCGTAATTTTTTTTGTTATAGTAATATAGAATTTATTGATTTGCAGTGGTGCAAAAAGTATTACGTCTGTATTTGCTAAGACTTAATTTTTATTTCCCACGAAAAGAAATTTACGTGGTGTGTGTATTTGGGTCTATTATTCAGCACTTGGTAGAGTTGGCAGTTGCTAGGTATTTGTAATTATTTGCTTGCATAAAAATACATAACTCATTTAATGAGTATTTCCAGGGGTATTGCATCATTATAAGCATTTTAGAAAGCAGATCGATGATAACACAGACACACACACACACACACACACACACATACATTATATATACA
>JAOXYB010043170.1:0-27207 GCA_028565635.1 Phoronis ovalis | reverse complement strand
ATAACTGCAGACTACTACTGTGTATAACTACAGACTACTACTGTGTATAACTGCAGACTACTACTGTGTTTTTTTTACTTCTCACTTTAACAGTTGTAGCATGCGCATACACTTGACTCATTATTTGCAGCTTGTTGCTCATATTTAAAAATCTTAAGCTATCTGTTGTGCTGGTAGCATGTTAGAGTTATCCAAGTATTTTCTCAGTGCTAAAAATGTGACATGAACACATTAATTTTCTGGTTTTTTTTCCGAGCAGATAAAATATACTCTTTTGAATATAATAATCACGTACAAGTAGAAGAAATATTTCATTTTTTCTAATTGTGTACTACAAAGCACATTGTTATCATTTTCAGACTAGTCAGCCGCATGTGTTATTCAAGGCAACAGCAAGCAGGGACAAAATATGTGGTAAGTGATAGCTATGCTTGTATTTTGATTGACACATCCACTCAGAAAAAATGTATGATTCAGTTTGGAATTTTGATATCATGTTATGTTTTCAAAATGTCATTATTTACTGGTCATTATTCTATCAGTGTGAAGGGGGTGCTTACAATTTGATGTCAATGCACCAGGGAACTGTTTTAAAAGCAATTTGGTATTAGGGTTATCTTATAAATGATAAAATTAAAATTCTTATGATTTTGAAAACTAGGACTGGCACAAATGTTAGGTGTAATGCCATTTGTCTCACAGCTAAGCATAGACAAATATATGCATGTTTTACAAAGCCAATGCTAGACAGAACTGTCTTGATATTTTTGCTTGCTGTAGTTTTATTTTGTTCAAATGAGTTTAAACAGTTCATATTTATTATTATGCTGTTATCTGTTGTATTAAGCTACTATGCCAGGTGAGAAGGTGTCTGGCAGAAATCTTAGATACTATTACATTAAATACTATCAGTTTCTGCATGAAGAAAATTTAGAACAAATTTTGTATATTATGCCATAAACTAAACAGTTGCTGATAAATTATAGCAATACTATCAGCTGCACCAGTTTGCATGCATCTGCAATTTTAGTACAATGTAGAACAACTTTAGTAGTTTCTTTCTGTATGCTCTAAGTATGAAGTTTTGGTTGGTGGATACACTTGAGTTGAATTATTTCATAGTTATGTTATCTTTCTTATCAATGAGTACACATTTTCCTGGAATAGACGTAATCTGCATTGAAGAGCATTCTTCTGGAGTATTACAGCTAACATGATAATTGTTATGCACAGTAGCACTCCTTATGAACAGTGTTTAACTGCAACTCTTGCCAGATGAAGATGAGAGACATTTTAAAAAATGTCTCTAGTCTGCATCTGACTAGCCTTTGTTCCTTACTGGATGAAACATGGTATTTGTTATAACAGATTCATTAAGTTGAGTACAATCACATACTTGTGAAGTTGGAAGAATTATTGAACGGATATTCAGTTTTTCAGACACATTTCTATTGAAAACAGTCATGGCAGAAAATGATCTACAAAGCAAGAGTCTCACACTCGCATCGGGGAACTTTACAGCTATGTAATCCAATCTAACAGCATCATTACAACATCTCATAAGTGCTGGTGTGCTAAAAGCGAAGTGAAATCATTTTGTTCATTGCTTTTAATATGGCTGTGTAAATCTTCACTGTTTGAAAATATCTCTTTTCCTATTTGCAGGTAATCAAAGTGGCCAGTGGCAGTCTTACCAACATCTTTACCCGCGTGAATTTGTACAAAAGAGGAAACTGATGACATTTAGAGTAAGTTTCACACAATGTTTTTTTTTAGAACAAGTACAAAATGAGAACTGTAGAACCATGTGATCCACTCTGAATGCAACATAAGATTTAAAAGTGATCTTCAAAGGTTTCCACATTTTTCTTTGTATTAATAGTTTAGGTGATGTGTCTGGAATGTGTTCTAACCACAATGCTCATCATAGTAAAGGGGTGCTTTGTGAGCCTCAAGGACAGGGCAATGTTGTTTATGCATGAAAGCAAATTTCATATATGTTGCTTGCTGTAAGTAAACAATAAGCCCATTTTTTTGTTTGATACGTGAGTGCTACTTGTGTCTGAGGAATTGTCAACTTTGATTTTATAGTCTCATGCCAAAATAAATAATAAACATCACAATGTGTTTCAGGAAAAACGTGATGTTATGGAAGAGGTGAAGTACTTGGAAATGGCCCTTGTTTTTGACTATTCAATGGTATGTATTACATAAGTTTGCATTAATTTGTGTGATATTTGATTTTCTTGTCATATCGTACACTGTACTTTGTTAACTGGTTGGTTTATGATATCAAAATGTCTTTGAAATGCTTAAAAAAAAATTTTGTAATATATATTTTTAAATATTTAAAAAAATTCCTTCTCATATTTACCCTAGCTATCTCTCTGTAAATGTCCTTGACAGGGTATGTAAGACCCATAACCTTTGAGTAGAGCTGATTTATTGTGTTTTTTTTAAATACTGCATTAATTTATTACTAAATAGTTTGTAGTACATTTTGTGTACCGTTTCTGTTGTAGTTTCTCCAGAAAAATCTGAGCCTGGAGACAGTGACTACATATGCTTCTCAAGTGTCTAACATTGTTGACATGGTAAGAGTCGTTTAAATGGTAGAATGAGGAAAACACTGAAAATGAGACTGCCTATAACTTAACTTGTTGCTTTTGATGTCCACAGTTTTCCTATCTGCAAGGCTATGTGTCAATTTGATATCTGTGCTGTGATCGTATGCAGTAAGAGGAGTTGGTCAGGACACTGCTGGATAAATTATGTACTAAACCTCATTAATAGCATGGTGGTGATATTGCTTGTTTGTACACGACCTGTGATATAATCACCAATATTACAAATGTTGCATGGAGCACAACTACATACTAAGTTTTATTTCCATGGGAATGTTTTTTACAATAAACATTCCAGTCTTGCAAACCTTGTTAAGTAGCTTATTAGACACAACAAGACTTAGTTTATTCCAAAGTACATCAATGTGGCTATACGGAAATATAATCCAAATTCAGTTTTCTTTTTGCCTTTAGAAGATCTTTACATACATCTTCAGTCCCACCAAACTGCTATTGTTTAACCCTGAAATCTCTGGCTCCAAAATCTGAATGTGTCTGTGTTATCTGTCCTAGTTTTAGTATAGAAACTGTTTTTTTGTTCTGTTATGTGCAAAATAATTGTATTTCATGATTTGTTTTTCAGTATTACAAGCAAGTGAACACACGTGTGGCCTTGTCATTTGTGGAAGTTTGGAATGAGGGGGATCAGTTTACTGTTTCACCAAATGTTAGAGAAACTTTGCATAGTTTTATGACATTTAAAGATGTCCGACTGAAAAATATCCGGCATGATGTTGCTCATTTTGTTACGTAAGTTGATGTTGATTAACTTGTTGACACTTTTGTTTTGTTTGCAAAGTGTATATTGCTGTGATTCACACACTCAGATTTATGGAGAATTTTGTAAATGCTTCGTCACAATTCTAGTAATTAGTCATGGATGTAAGGGGATGCTTATCTACCAGATATCATGACAAATAGAAACTTGGAATTAATTTCTTTCCAACACACTTGATTAAGGCATGTTTTAATGTGGCAGCAATGAATTTTTGTTTCTTATTTTTATGTAAACAAGATGACTTATAAAAATACTACACAGCCATACATTTTATTTTTTTACCGACATTGTTTAAATTAATGTAAACAAATGCTCAAAATGTATAAATTGGCTGACAAATGAAATCAGATTTTGTATAGCATCAGTTTGATAACTCAATGCACTTATATCTATAATTTCCTATGAAACTTTCAGAGCTCGCACATTTGAAAATAACCAGGCTGGAATGGCTGTGCCAGATTCCGTGTGTTCTAGTAGAGCTGTTGCAGTTAACGAGGCAAGAAAATATATACTACATTTCTCCATTCGTTTGACTAAGTTTTTTGCTGAAAATCTTCAATTCATTTACTTGTTCATCTATTTGGTGAGGAAAGATAATTTGTTAATCACTACATTCCACATAGCATATAGGTTTAGGTTGAAATAATTATATGCTTTATTTCTTATGTGGGCCAAACCTGACAAATTTTTTTCTGCGATATCTTGAGACTAAAACATTAAAACAGTGATAAAATGGTATGATGTGATAAACATACAGTGCTTTCTTTACTGTAGGACCCCAATCCATATGAGCCTCATCAGTTAGCAGCTGTGTTAAGCCATATGATTGGACATAACCTTGGTTTGAATCATGACAACGATCCATCACATTGCAGCTGTGATCGCTCTCTTGGATGTCTTATGGCAGAAGACATTTTGTGAGTTGTTCTGTTGATCATAATTTTCCAGAAGGGTAACAGTTTTTCTAAATAAATTCTGCTTTTTTGTATTTTTAACTTATGTAGGTTTTGTTTTGGTTATTGTTCTTATCCTCAAATAATCAAGTCCTGTTACTCCTAACAGTAAGATCCAGAACAGCTATGCTAGACCATTTAACTCAAAGCATCAAGTGGCTAAAAAATAAGCAGAAAAATGTAAATACATGCCTGTAAAGTCATGCAATTAATGACATACCTGCGAACTGCGTTAGCATCATGGCATATACAGTTTTGTAGTCATGTTTTGTGCATCTTAAACACTTTTCTCATTACAGCAATGAAGGGGAGGCACCAAGAAGTTTCTCATCATGCAGTGAGAAATCATACAAAATAGCACTTGGAACTGGACTCGGAGTTTGTCTTTTCAATGAACCTGATCAGGTTAGTTCATTATGTGGTGTGTTAGAACACAGAGAGCCTGTGTGCAATGTTACCTCATGGATTGCTTTTCAGAAGAGAGATTTTCTACCTTATCTCTCTGACCAATCACAAGTTATGTTACTATTCAAAAAACTTGTCTGGTTTAGTTGAGCTGAGAACGTGGTAATTTTAAGTATCCTAGTTAATGCTATCTTTGAAAATGGATTTCATTTGATTGGTGAATTCTGTGATAGACAGGATGTCTTTACTGATTACAGGTCTACGCCTTTCCTATGGATAGTGTATGTATATTTATCTTGTGTATTTATTGTTTGGTTTTGCTGTTTGCTTTAAACCAAATCTTATCCTGCTGACTGTTTGAACTTTTATTGTTTTTATTCTTACAAATGTGAAGATTTGTCTGAAGTTTTATACACAATAGGACAAAATTTTAGTGCACTAAATTGTAGAATTAAGGAGATCTGCAGATATTTTTTATTTATTACAGTGCCTTGTAATTATGTAATGACAGTATTAATTAGAATTAGAGTATAATTCTTACATGTGTGAACTCATAAGAATGTTTTATCTGAGCTGCATTGTGACAGATTATTATTGCACTCTGTGTTTCTTTACATTTATCATAGGCCATATAGGGTAGTATTTGAATAGACACCGGAATACATTTCCCAATAGCCTTGAATGTGTTTTTCACCATATTCGCATGTCCATCTATTCTCTAATGGTGCATCCAGTGGCTTTCTTGCAGTTAGAGACTCAAAGTATAACTTAATCCCAGCAATGCATCCAATTCTTGACAGGAAACCCACCAAAAAAAAATTGTATATCCAATTACTTAACAGACCCGCCATCTTTACTCCAATTCCAGTCAGCAGATGTCAGTCAAAATAAAATATATAGAGTTCAATTAAAAATTAATTTTTGTGCCTCAATATTGGCAATTTCTGATCCAAAGAAGTGCCTGATTTATCAAAAACAACCATTTTTGATTATAAAAGCACAAACACAGGAGAAAATGTTTAATTATAAACTGTTTGTACACCTTTTAAGGTGTTTAAAAACACTCTACAGAATAAATGTCCTTTGCATGCTATGTGGGAATAATTACTGATTTCTTCTCATTTGTTTAATTTTTTATGTCGCTTTTTTAAAAACTGAAATCACTTTGTTTCGTCTTGTTGATATGTTTTCATGTGTACCTGTTCTGTTTTGCACTAGTTTTCTCTGTGTGGGTTAGTTAGTGATCTGCTACTGCACAGAAAACAGCAGAAGTGTTTATTTTCAAATTACAAAAATCAAAGGGACTGGCTTATGTAGAATTTACAGAAGTTGTCTGAGGAACCGTAATGAGTAACTTTTCTCAAAGAAATTTTCATTCTTGATTGGCATGAAATTCGGCAGGGGTTTACAACAAGCAATGTGCCTGACTGTGTATCAGTTACTATAGAGGTTTACAGAAATAAAACAGCTCATGAACTCATTGCACCAGCACACAGAGATAAATAAATGGTGACTTGCTCATAATTGTACTGAAAGAGAAAAACAAAGCAAAATAAACTGGTAAAAGTGTGCGAATTTGTTGTTTAGGTTTGATAATTTTTTTTAATGTATAAAATTGAGAGTTCAGAAATTAGAATTAGCAATACTAAAAATGCACAATTGCACTGAAATTTGTCATACTTAGCCAGTTTTGGGCGAAGAGGTAAAGGCTCGTTCTGCTATTACAAAAACTGCAATTCAGAAAAATTAACAATGAACTTCAGACTTGCTTACAGATTGATTTGCTGGCTTTATTAGTGAATAGGATGTAATACCGATGAAGTATTATTATATTTAAATTTAATTCTTATATTCAAAGTTTTCTTCGTTTTCTCAACATCCGGATCATTGATAGTGAAGTTTGGTAGAAGTGGGATACCAGGTGGATGTGCTACTGAAGCAAATCTAAAATTTAAGCTAACAGTACAGCCAACAGAATGGAAATATAGTGGTGGTAGTAATTCAAAATTTAAAATATTTAAGCTGCAATCCAATATTTTGAAAAACAGCATGCAAGCAATCCGAATTATTAGAAAGTTATGCATTTTTAAGCAATCCAAATTTTTATTCCGTGTGGGAAGCAAACCAAATTTTTGAATTTCTGAATATGAAAGACACGAAGTATGCCCCACCTAAAAATAATAGGAATACTCCCCAGCCTGAAATAATGATGTTCTTTCTAGTGGAGGACGCCATTTCTAATGATACTATCAGTCTGATAGATTTAAATGCAAGCCTACTTTTGCATTTCATAGTCCTCTAATAAGGAAAAAAATAATGAAATTCTTCTGGTGCAAGCCTAATTATCTGTGCCTAAGTTGTAAGTTTACGGGGACTGACTGATGTGTTTTATATTTCAGACTTCATCCTATCCCCAGTACTGTGGTAACACATACTTAGAAAGAAGTGAAGAATGTGATTGTGGGCCAACTACAGTGAGTAACTAGCCTTAAAAAAATTCCACAGAGGAAGGAACTTTAACAATGACAATGATCATATAGTTATGTTGTTGAAATATTAAAGATGTATATTTTTCAGCAATTTATTATTTTATTCTCTCTCAGATGAAATCTTTCAATAAGCATAACTTAAAAACATTGAATCATTGTTTGGAATTTTATTGCAATTACCACCCTTTATGGAAAACTAGATATAGCAAAAAGTTCATATTAAGTATACCCACAATTTTTAATTTAATTTTAAAAAATGAAAAATGTGTTTACACTTTCTTAAAGCGCGCAGGAAATGTTTTAACAATTCAAGTTAATCTTCCATATTTCTTCAGGTTTGTCAGGACCCATGTTGTGATCCACACACCTGTTTACTGAAGCCATGGGCTAGGTGTACTACAGGACCTTGCTGTAAAAACTGCGCTGTAAGTACACTTGTTTGCAAACATAAACCATTCTTTTACTAGTCACTTTTTCGAATATCTTTTTTTACATTCCCTACTTTTAGATCTTTTAAATAGGGTTGTTGTTTTTTTCGTAACATTTCGTTGTCTAGAACTTTCAACATTTGAAAGCTTGCTTGGAGCTATTTCCACAGTTGTGTGCAAGTTTTGTTCCTCCTTATTTTCTGCACTTCTCTCTTGACAAAAATGATTACCTGATGTTAATGTTCCTAGTGTGCTAAAAGTCTGAATTTCCTGTCCGTTGGCTACTCTTTGGTTTGTGCCTACTGTCTGATATTTATTTATGGTACAATCATCCTGACATTGTTCATTCTGTTTCTGTGACACCAGGTGAAGCTGTTTTGTCAATGTAGTGATTAAAGTACATGACAATTTTATTGGCTTACCATCATCATCTACGAGTACTCTTTGATAAAGATTTTTATTTGTGTTTATCAAAATGTTATGCAGGTCTGAGTCTGGATGCTTTTCTAAATTCTTAAGGAAATCTTGAATAAAGAATGTGCCCCCATCGGGATCTCTGAATGAGTCTTTACCGGGCAGTGTAGACAGGGCAACAAGATGGTCCTTTTCTGAATGATCAAGTAGGCTATGGTTTAAATCTGCAATAGAATAGCTAGTATTATTTTCAGCAGTGCTTCATTTAACACATTTAGGGATCACATTGAGTACTGTTAGCTTGACAAATGGATTCAAAAGTTATAGACTTTGTAATAAACTTAACTTTGGTTTCTGATGGTTTTAAATGACCGAATGATTTTATCTTTTAAAAATGGGACACTTAAAGGTAATAACTGGAAAAAATTATATTTAATTACAAATTTGACCTTTACCTGGATGCCCAGATTGGCATGCCACTATGATAAACACTTTTGGTTTATTTGACAGTGTTATGCATTTGGAATCTATAAAATAATCTAGCAATCCTATTATGGGTACTTCTTGTCCGTCTGATCCACAGACTTGACTGTGACGTCCATGAGTCATAATACAGCAGAAAAAGCATCCATATCTACTGTAGTCCTGTTGTTGGTAATGAGACAAAACATCTTGCATTTTTCCAGCTGTCAAGTCATCATACATATGCACCAGAACACCACGATCTTCTAATATTCCCTTTAGTCTATCTGAATGATATAAAATTTGCAATTGTATTTAGTTAGTCTAGTATAATTAGTCTATTTGAGCTTATGTCAGGCAGCTTAACCTGCAAAATTACATTGTAAAAAACAGTGTGCTAAATCTGATTGAGTCACATATAAATCACATTTAAACTGAGCAGCATTAGCTTTTTGGTTATGCTTAATATGCTATTTGTCAGTAATTTTGTTCTCACCTCGGTCTAGGTCAGTTCCGTGTCTGGTTGGTGACCCATCTGTGAAGTGCTTGTTACTGATGATAACAGCAAATCCTATTTGGTCAGTTATATCATAATTCTCCCCCATAGATAAGGCAGAACCCGCTAAAGTCCAGGATGATGCAGTCTTCGTTTTTCGCAGAATCCTGGGTGTCAGGCTTATATCTCCACACGAATTTAGGGACCAAGTTGAATTGCATAATAATTGTGGCTCACACCTACTAGGGAGGTTATCGTCAATTTTTTTCGTTCCTATATTTTAAGAAATCAAGTAATTGATACATGTGCATTCAGCAATAGTTGTGGTAGATCAAAATGAATAATTTTAACACAGTATTAATGTGAAATAGAGAATCTAAAGTATACAGCTGTAGAAGGAATTATCATTTAATCTGGTTATGTGCTCAGAGGTGGCCATTTGCGAAAATTAAAATTTTTGTAAGTCGCATTTCAAAATAATGCAGTTATAAATTTAAATTGTGGGATTGCTATGCACCTTTGTTTATAGGTTTCAATAACGAATGTTCCATAATCTAAAATTTTTAGATTTTACAAAAAAATCTGGAAAATTAATAATTTAAGTACTTTTAAAGATACATACCTGTGAATCTGTGAAACTTCAAACTAACTTTGTTTCCTAATGTTTCTGTAATACAGATAAGGTTATTGTTAAAAATTCAAATAAATACATTCCATTTTTTGTGCAAGGCATGTGACATTGTACTAATTTTATTTAATAGTAAAAGTTTCTTTTGTTTTATTTTTATACATAAAAAGTCTGCTCCAGTCAGAGATCATACCACACCTGGTGTTTCGTAATGGTTAAACAATACTGAATTGGGAAAGCATTGCAGCTCTAAGAACTTGTACTTAAGGAATATTTCCTATATCAGAATAAGTCCAGGTGACATATACTTCTTTCAGTCCCATCTTTATGATTTTGAACTGTTTTGCATGTTGTATGTTTTGCTTGTATTAATTCAGCGAGTTATCTTACCTGGTTTGGCTCCTCTTTCACATAGATATGTTTCTATGTTTTTGTCGCGGTTTTTTAGGTTCATTGCAATATCCAGTGGTGTTTTTCCATCTTTTGTCTTTATATTTATATTTACATTGCAGTCCTGGCTATGCAACAACAGCAAAATTTCTTGGTCACAAGCCATCACAACTCTGTGTAACAATGCCTTGCCATCCGAACCTGTTTTATTTACATCTGATCCACAACTTATTAATTTTTTAATTGTATCTTGATATGCTCGCTTTTCCTTATATTTCAAACCTTTTTCACTTTTTTGATAAGCTTCGTAAGTTAAAGAAAGTGCGGTTTCATTGCCAGTGAATGTTGTTTCGGTTATCCATTTTGGATTATTTTCTGATATGAATTTAATCGTTTTCAAATGGCCATTTGTTGTGGCTTCATAGAGGGGATGATCTTGTTCCGTAATATTTGGAATTTCAAACACTTCAATGCCCATGTCAAGCAAATCCTTAAGAACTTTTAGTTGCTTTTTTTCCCAAGCTTTACTTTGGATTCCTACAAAACATTTGCAGAATTATACCAGATATAACTTTAATAAAATCTAGTACGTTCTAAATGCTTACTTGTAATTGGTGTGAAAAGCTGATGGCCTTCTGGATGTAAATGTAAAAACATATTCTTGGAAAGTACTTGACCGACTTCAATGCAATGCGAATTATTTAAAAAAAATGTTTGCTGTGTTCTTAATAGTGGAAAATTTAATGGCCCTCTTGAATCCAAAATGGCTACCATGACAAAACTTTGTGTTGGAAGATGTATACTGTGTTGCCGTGTGACACCATAAGTCTAGTTTCTTACTTAAATATGCTACAGGATCCAGAAGACATTGCCATAATTTTTTACTTACTATTTGTGTCACATCCCTTGGTTACTAAGATCTTCATGACTTCTTTGGAATCTGCTATTGTTGATTTGTTAACTGCCATTTCTATGGCCGATTTACCCTCACTATCGATTGCATCTATGTCACAATCTTCTCTGCTCACTAAGTATCTTACAATGTCTGATTTTTTATGGTGGCTTAATGCACTATAATGCAGAGCTGTCATATTCTTATTAGATCGAATGTTGATATTTACTTTGAGGTCTTCCAACAAGAATTTTACAACATTTAGGTTTCCTACTTCTGCTGCTTGATGTAATGGATGAGGTGTCTGCCCCCACGGGAAGGGACCTTCAATTACATCTACACCAAATTTTTGAAACATTTTCAAAACTATGGTGTTCCATGATTTCCAGGTTCTGTTTACTGCAGCTGTTAAACAAAATTAAGGTCAATAAATATTATAGCTTGTTCCCTTTGTCACGTAGCAACTTATTTGTATATTTTTAAAAAACAAGGGATCCTCTCTAGAACTTAAACCGTAAAAAGTCAAAAGATTACCAATTGATTTGAAAATTGAAAAAAGATACCATTCATGGTATTTACCTTTAATTTGTGAGTCTTGAAGGTGATTTAACAGATATTTGAAAATTTCTTCATTCTTGGAGACTGCTGCATGTTCTAAAGCTGTCATTTTTTTATCTGATGCCAAGAATAAACATATGTGAAGGTGAAGATCCTCTACGATAAACCTAATAACTCCTATCATCCCAAGTTTTGCAGCTCGATGAATTGGGTGCAATCCTTCAATCCAGATGAATATATCCGCACCAGCTACTTGCAGTTGTTTCAAACTCTTGCAGTCACCATTGTTCCATGCCTTAGTGATTATACCTATGAATGAAAAAGGGCACAAACTACCAGGAGAACTTTTCATTTGCACACAAATTCCATTTCAAATATACATCAAGCACCATGTGGTGCAGGATGACCATGTAAATATTATATTTGAGATAGCATTATCAGCGCAAAAGATAGTTTTGCAAGATTTAAGAAAAGAAAAGAACTATTCTGAGCACTTACAATTAATTTGTTTCTTGCTATTTTTACTTACTTTCTATGTTACATTTGTTGTTAACTAGTATGTGGAGCATTTCACTATCTTCAAGTTGAAGTGCTATATCCACTGCTGATCTTTGTTGCAAGTCAACAGCATCTTTATCACTTATTTCAATCAAATACTGAACTACTTCATACTGTTTGGACTCCACGGCATGTAACAGTGCGGCTGACAAAACAGTCATGTCTGTAATCTTAAGATCTTCTACTAACAGTTTAATAGCATCAAGCTTGCCATGTTTTGCTGCTGTTGCAATAGGTTGACTTGTAGAACCTAGCACTTTTTTAATGTCTCCGTGATTTCTATGAAGCATCTTTAAAGTAGTACAATCCCAATTTTCCCAAGCTTTAGTTACAGTTTCTAGAAGCAAACAAAGTGTTTTATGTATATGCTATGTTAATTTTAAATTTCAACCATAACTGCTTTATTGGCAAATAGTCAATAGATCCTGGGTGCAATTCTAATGAGAGTATAAAGAAGTAGCTGTGTCAGTAACAATTTTTGCTATTTTTAAGAAATAAATATTCACATATTTTTATGATATAAAGTTACTCCTTTTGTACTACAAATGGGATGTGAACATACAATCATGTATATACTTACTAAATATATTAAATTCATGATTTATCAGTATTCTCAGCATCTCACTATCCTCAAGTTGAAGCGCAATGTCCACTGGTGATTTCTCTTGCAAATCAGGAGCATCTTTATCACACTTTTCAAGCAAGTACTTAATAATGTTATACTGTTGGGACTTAACAGCATGTAACAAAGAAGCTGACAAATTTGCATTGTCTTTGATTCCCACATCTTCTACTAAAAATCTAACAACTTCAAACTTGCCACATTCTGCCGCTACTAAAACAGGATGTAGATGACTGTCAGGGAATGGCACTTTCGTAATGTCTCCTTTGTTTTTATGAAGTAACTTTAAAGTAGCACAATCCCATGTTTTCCAAGCTTCAGTCACAATATCTAAAATATAAAAAGGTGGCATTTTAATTATAACTGTGTGAAAGGAAGTTTACATAAAGTATGGGCACAAGAGTTGACAAACGGTTACTACCTGTTAATTTGCATCCATTGCGGATCAGAAGTCTTATCAATATCTCACTCTTTTTGATGTGTAGGCAAATATCTAATGGTGACACGCCATTTTTGTCTTTAACATCCATAATCTTGGGCTGTGTTTCTATCAGGTACTTTGTCATCGTGAAGTGCTCGTTTTGTATAGCATAGTGAAGTGCTGTTTGTCCATCAGTTTCAGGCTTCAGTACGGTTGTTTTAAATATTTTTGCTATGTTTTTCATGAGATTTACATTCCCTTCTGAGGCTATTTTATTTATTGGATTCAAGTTGTTTTTCCATGGATATTGACCAGGGAACATATCTGCACCGATATTATGTAGAAATTCAAGTAAAGATTGGTCATATGTGCTCCATGCTGTATTTATCATTTCTGCAAGACAGTAAACAGTATAACTTAACAATATGCTTTATTTTTGAATGATATTCTATATGTCAGAACAAGAAATATAAACATTTGATATGTCATTAAATGAATATTCTTTTTGATAAGAAATTTAAAATTTTAAAAGTTCTGTAATTGTCAGTGGATATCTACAGATATCTAACTAGTTTATCGATATACCACCAGGTGGTGGGGTTGTGATGAGCCATTTATACAATACATTGAAGTCATTAAATTGTATGAACACTGGTGTGTGATCTCAAGAAAATATACTTACTCAGCGTACTACAGCCCTTTGATAGGAGGCATTTGGCAATTCTTTCATCTTGTGCTTGGACTGCTATCTCCAGAGCAGACTGTTGATTTCCATCTGTTGCATCAAAATCAATGATATTTCCATTAACAAGATATTCTACTATATCATGATGTCTTTCTTCTGTTGCCAGATGAAGACATGTTCGGCCATCTGTAGTTTTCATATTCATGTCCACATTTGCCTCTTTTAGCTTTTGAGCTACAACCAAATGTCCTTGACGACATGCTGAGTGTAAAGGATGAATGTTGCTACCCCAACTGAGCTGATTCACAATTTCACTAGAAATGTTGCCTTTGTGTTCTAATAGAAACCTGAGTTTGGCATAGTCTCCACTTGTCCACACTGTACGCATGATTTCTGAAAAGCGAAGTATTATGCAGTTAAGCATTCAGCAATGCATTGGTAGGCCTAGTTGCTAAGAATTGCTTTAGAATTGCACAGTCAGTATCAATTGCTTCACTATCATCAGATATGTTATGCATGAAGGTCTGCTTCAAAGATTGTTCAATGTAGAAGGTGCAGTTTGATGTAAGGCACTAAAGAAATGAAGCTTTTAACCAACTGAATACCACAATCTCTAGCTAGGGTGATACATTTATTGCCAAAGTGTGAACCTACAGTTCCTTATAAGATATTTCTTTTAGAATGCTGGGTACACTATTTATTACCTGTGATATCAATTCCTGCAGTGGTCAATGTCTCAAATAATTGTACATTTTGACTACTTTTTTCAATGTCTGATTGTGTCATTCCTTTTATAGTTCTTGTCAAAACAAACACACCACAATCCGCATTATCTAACAGAAACTTGACAGTATTTACTCTGTTGAATATAACAGCATAATGAAATGGCAACTTTCCTTCTGGTGAGATCATGTTAAGATTGACTTCATTCAAAAAAAGCCTTTGGATCATATCATTGTCACCATTTTGAGCTGCAACATGTATTGCATTCAGTCCACCGGCTTTTGATACAATTGCTATTATATTTTCCAAATCTTGTTCTTTGTGCCGGTCATCTTCAAGCATTAGTTCACAGAGTCTTTTATCACTGTGTGGTATGTTCAATGGATATTTCATTTGTTTCTCTTCTTGCAATATATCTAACAAAGTTTTATCATTGTTTGTCTTGTTGAGCAATTTTTTGTTTGACAGGACACAAGATATCAGAGTGTCTGAGTACCGAGCCCAGTGTATCACTGTATCTCCATTGCAGTCTTGTAGGGTCAAATCACTGTTTGCATTCTGTAGAGACGTTGCTATTTGGATGTATTTTTTTTGGTCTCTTTGCCGGTCTTCAGCATTCCGCATATACTGAATTACAGCGTGATACCAGATATAGTACTGTCTGCTGTGACGCATTGCTAAATCTAAGATGGCTGTTTGTCCATAGTTGTTGCAAATGTTGACATCACTTCCTGCTGCAATGAGTTTCTCCACAATAACGGGATGAAGAAACTTAGTCGCTAATATAAGTGCTGTATCGCCATTTGTATCTTGTGCATTGAGAATGTTTTTGTTAGCTTTAATTATTAATTGAACAATCTCTTCGCACCCTATTGTACTACTGATCATCAAAGCATTTTTCCCTTTACTGTTCAGAATATCTACAGAGCATTTATGTTTAACCAAGATTTTAACAATTTCCAAGGAACCATTTCTAGAAGCCACTATTATGGGAGTATCTCCATATTTATTCTGACTGTTGACATTACATCCCGCAGATAACAAAATATCAACTATGACAGTAGAGCCTGCTTTACTAGCCAGAAGCACTGCTGTGTCTCCATTATGGTTTGTTATATTAACCCGAGTTCCAGCTTTCTGCAAAACCCTTGCAACAGAAGAGTGATTTTGCTGGCATGCTATCATTAATGCAGTGTTCCCTTGTTTATTTTGAATATTAGTATCACATTCATTCTTGAGTAGAACTTTGACGCTTTCCACTTGACCATAGTTGGCAGCAAGCATAAGTGCTGTAGAACCGGCATAATCTTGTATGTTAACTTCACATTTTTGATGTAGAAGTAGTTGCACTACACTTTTGTGGCCATATTGTATTGCATGCATAAGAGCTGTTCTTCCATTACGATCTTTAAAATTAACATCTGTACCTGCAAATGGGATAAATTTATTAAATCTGTGTTGCGGATAAATAATACCAGCTTATTACACGTTCTCTTGGTATTCATTGTTATAACATGTGAGGCACTTGTTTGATAATCAATTTTAGATTCAGAACCACACTTCTGGATTGCACTGCAGTGTATACATTATACATAAATGTTTTTATTTTTCGCAATAAACTATAATTCATGTCAGACAATTCCAGTGTTTCATTTTGATATATGAACAGTCCAGAACTAGATTTGTTTTCTAAGAGCTGTGAATGTTTATTTTGCATAAAAGCTGTCCAACTCACCGAAGCAAAATAAGTGTGTGATATAAAAAAAATAAGCTTCTTTATTTGGTAGTAGAAATTATTTTCCTCTGGATTCATAATTACGATAAATTACGATAAAATTGTTTACACTGTGCAAACCTTTACTCCATGAAATGTGACTGCAGTAGGCTTGTAGTCCATATCAGTGCAAATATTATAGCACAGATTACTTATCTATTTTAAAATTACCTTTCTCCACCCATTGACTGACGATGCACAGGTCTCCTTGGCATGTTGCATAAAACCAATCTTCACCCTCTTCATTATCTGTCTGTTTATACCAATTCCAAATTCCTAGTAGGATACTTTTAATAAGCTAAAATCAGATTAAACTACCATTTAATAATTAATATCTGTATAGTTTTTTTACCATAGTTGTATTATGATATTAAAATTAAGTTGCTTACCTTTTTTAAGCAAGGAGGTGAGTTTTTAAGAACTGCATAAAACATATATTTCTACTGCATGAATGTAATTCTGTAGAAATAATATTTAAATCATTAGGTTTAAACTACATTAAAGTTTAGGTTGCATTCATTTTTTGTGATATTTAAACAACTGAACAAACTTTGCAGTTTGGTACTTTTATTATTGTCACCTGTATGCAATGTAGACTTATGTTTTAAAAGGGATGAAAAAAATTCTGTGTATTGAACATTTTCCTCTGTTATGCAGATATAATATGAAAAAATTATAATAATCTAGTATCTGTTACTTTTTTAATTAGCTGTTACATGCTTTAAATCACTTGTCAAGTTTTTTTACTCGGTACTCTTTCTTCTTGACTGATTGGTATTCATGAAGAACTAATAAAAGTACACGCAGTACTTTACATAATAGTACATTTTTCTCGGTCCATACATGCAATTGCTATAAACTCCTATACATTTTGAAACATCTGTTAAGAGTTAGAAAATATTTTAGTAGCCTCACCTGCAACATTTTGGTCATTTATCTTATACTGTGCTTTCGCAATTCCGCTACGCTGGCAAAGAATTCAAACTGGACTTTTTATCTTAATATGTTATTCAAATTCCCGGAAAAAAGTTATCTAATTATTGTCTCATTCTCATGCACTCAAACTTTGATACTTTTGTTGATAACATTCCAATCTCTATGACTTGCTCTAAATATTTTCTCTAGGAAAATACTGTTTTATCAACAGCTGTGGTTACAGTTTTAGTTACGTTGTAGTTTCGTTTTAATGCACAGCATATATCAACCGTCAATCAGTTTATCTTCCCTACACATTTTATCTCTATTATAACATTAGCATGTAATACTGTTTTAAACTTCAAGTGTCAACCCATTAATTGCCAACTTTTTTGATATTGTCAATTTTTTCGATACCTTACTGAATCATTATTTTTATTAACCTGTTGCTTATATTGGAATTAGTAAATTAAGTGTCATCTATAGTAGAATTACTATATTTAATACATGTATGACCTGAAATAAATGTGCCAACTTCAAAGTAGTATGAAATTTTAATTTTACATAATTATTTTAGGTGTTTTCCAAACTCATCGCAGATAAAGTCTATTCATTTTTGAATAGTGATAGTATAATGGCATTGTTAAGATTTATAAGTATTTGTAAAATAATGCACTGATAATGTTTATATTCTGAAATCTTTTGATTATTTATTTAGTACTTCAAAAATGAAGTGGATCCATGAAATCATTTAGCCCTATTCAAGTTTTTGAAAATCACAATTCTTCCTCTAGCAAAATTCAAGATTGCCACCATTTGTGGTTTGGATGAGTGTGAGTTGAAAGTTGAAATGTGCGACTGTTAAATTATGTAGCTGAATTAAATGTGCATCCACTTTCTTTATAACGAACTTGAACTAAGTAGTCAAGTTACGTCGATCTTATACTTCAGGTGCGTTTATTTCCGGTCATAGTATATTAAATATAAACGTGGGTATATAAATTTCATCCAAACTGTAATAACCTGATATTGTGAAGTTTTTACAAGAACTGCTTGCTTTTAAAATTTGTAACAATTCTTCGTGATTTGTTCTTTTCCTTGGTATTGCATAAAATATACACAATTTAATACAATATTTTTATTTTAAAAAATGATATTTCTCACTGTTCTCACATGGTCTTAAGGTATGAAAAACCAGTCATTTGATGATTGCACGAAATGGAGAAGATTTATGGTTGCTTTACAAGAATTTAAATAATCCAAGCTTTTAGTTACTCAAAAGATGGCTTTTTCAAGGAATGTTGTCAGCAGTGCAAAAATAAGTTATTTGTTGCAACTAGAGCATTAAAGTGGTGTGTACAGCAAGTAGACACTGTTGCTATGTAAACAGAGATAAAAAAAATGATAAAACCCTGCATGCTTAGGCTTGAATTTTGTGTCACTGAAAAATAATCTTAAGGTCTTCAGAAACTAAACTTATTTTCCTTTTTATTAAATTTTATATCATGCATTAAATCAAAAAAAATGACATAAAAGAATTTATTGTGTGATAAAGGTATGATTTTCTGCATCGTTTTCAACATAGTGCAGGTCTTCTACTCCAAGGCTTGGTGTTAATCACAATGCTTTATCTCATCATTTATCTGAAACCAGGTGTACCCCAGTGTTTCAATTCCCAATACTATGTGTAAAGTCAATTATTGTTATAAAAAATTCGAAATATTTTAATTTAAAATAGCTAGAGCTGGTGTATAGTTACTTGATGACTATGTTCTTGCCTTATACATTTCTCAACCTTTCTTTTTATTCTTCTATTCTAATTTGTGTAAACATTAATAATTTTAACAAAATATAATAAATTGCATATTTGCCTTTGTAGGCATTACCCACACAGCATATGTGCCGAGAAGCTATGTCCCCATGTGATGTGCCTGAATTTTGTGATGGGCTGACAGGGGAGTGTCCTGTTAATGTGTTTGTTCAAGATGGTCAGCCATGTAATGAAGGTCAAGGTTACTGTTATCAAGGTCGTTGTCCAACTTTAGATAACCAGTGCAAAGCTGTCTGGGGACAAGGTAAACCAGTTAGAAGTTTAGACACAGAAGAGATTAAAAGCTTTTACATTTCATGTTGACTAATGTATATGTAATTTATAGTAATGAGATACTTTCTGAATATCGTCTTCTTTGCAAGATGCAACCTGTACTGCATGACAGTTCAGGCATACTGATATTGACTGCCACATATTAGTTCAGTTTCATAAAATGTTCACTGACTCTTCACGCTGACAATAGAAACTATTTCAATGACTTATTTTTTATGATAGAATCCATAGCATCGGATATGCAATGTTTCGAGAGATTCAACCCCACAGGAAGTTTAAATGGGCACTGTGGGAAAAATCAGACCACTGATGAACAGTATAAGCAGTGTGCGGACAGGTAACTAATCTTTCATATAATGCACAATCATAGGACAGTGCTTGAAGGGTAACTACTTGAAGGGTAACTACAAGCACTCCTTCTGCTAATGGTAAATGTTTTTATCTGAGTACTATGCAGGAAATGTAAACCAAACAATGTTCTGTTATTGTGACTGTTATTTAAAATTTTAATATCTCTTGATAAACAAATTATTCATTAAACGAACGTCAACATCTAACAAACAAACCTCTGAGTATTTTGTTTTTGAGCCCAAGTGTCATGTCCCTGTGTTGTAGTGATGTGACATGTGGTCTGCTTCACTGTTCTGGTGGTGAGATGACACCTTTAGAGGGTGCTGATAGACTAACCTTCAGTAGAACAATGGTTAGCACTGCCGGTGTGAAATTTGAGTGCAAGTAAGTCAAATTGAATTATTAAAAGTTTTATGAAATTTGAATCAAACTATTGTGAAAGCCAAATGAATTTCAAATAAAAGTGTTACGTTCGAATCTCCTCTAGTTTTCATAGAAAACCTCAGCAAGGTTCCTGATTGAAGTAGGACCAATTTCTAGTTACAGTTTAAAGTCGAGGGATTATTATTGGTCAGCCTGCAATGTAATGTAAGAACTTTCCTAAATGCAAGCCAACCAATTTTTGACTCCTGCATATTAACAAGTTTTACCCTTCATTTCAGGATTGCTATGGGGCAAATCTCATCTGATGTGACAGAAATAGGCCTTGTGTTAGGTGGAACACAATGTGGACCTCGACATATGTGTCTCAATCAGCAATGCATTGAGGCATCTTCATTTTTCAGTGATGATACATGTCCAAAAGATGAGTTCAATATCACATGTTCAGGACATGGGGTAGGTATCGTTCAGCTCAGTCTGAATAAATCCATCCGTTAGTGTTCCGTACCTTCTCAACTAACGTCTGGGCTCATCCATAGTCTATTTTTGTTATATTCCTTCAATTTAACGAGGGCGAAATAATTACATCGTCAATCTTTGCGAACCAAGATAAGCCTTTCTCTCTGCATGATCCATCGTCGCTTGCCACGTCTATCCTATCATTATGACTCATTCTGAATAGGTATCGCCAGGGAGCTTGCTCTCTGCTTAGCAGACTATAGGTAAATGCTGGCAGGACAAAATGTGAGTGATCGACCCCCTACCCGCTTAGTCCACTGTTATACCTATTATTGTATGCTGCAATTTAATTGGTGTCAAGACTCGTGACACTTTATATAGAAATAAAGGGATTATCGATATTCTGGTTTTCGAGATAATAAAGAAAAATTGATTATGTTTAAGCCCAGACATTGGTTGAGAAGGTACGGAACACTAACGGATGGATTTATGCAGACTGCGCCCAGCTGTGGATTACTAAAGTTCCATCATTCAGTCATCCTCTTATTATTTCCAAAACAATTTACATTTTACTTTCATAACTGTTAAATTTTCCTGTAAATTCAACCAATTGTTTCTCAAAAAGTTTGCATATACATCATTCATATATCAAGTTCCAATGTTGTATAAAAAATATAAAATTTTATTTAAGCAAGAATGACTAAAAGTCAATGGAGAAAAGATTTTTATATGATTATTGAATTCCAGATTTGTACAACTGCCAGAACATGTTTCTGTGATGCCTTATGGGAAGGCATACGTTGTAACCTTAAGAGGAATCTTACAACAACCACTGTTCACTCTACTGAAATGACCACCAGTACTCCAACTGTATCGGTAACAACAGCAATAGATTCTACAAAGAATATATCAGCAATTGTTGAAACAGGTGCCAATTTCTTAAATATGATATGTTTATAATTTATTCAAAATAGGTACCATTTCTAACGATAACTTTATAATTTCACAGCATGAATTTTGTAATGTTAGATTCCTTCAAGACACATTAAAAATATTTCATATAAATATTATTCACACTGTCTCAGTCTGGCAATCAAGATTAAAGCAGTCACATAAAGGGGTGACAATTTTTATTATTGAATTGAGATGTGGAAATAATTAATTGTGTTTGAACATTTTCCTTGCAGCATCGTTAGGTGGTTTGAGTACCACGTGGTTGATTATTATACTAGCCGGTGGTGTGGGAGTAGTTGTTGTTATCCTGGCTTTCGTTATGCTGTGTTACAGGTAAATTACATGTAGCTTTATAATTTCTCGACCATGCAAATCAACAACTTTACAATATTTCATATTTTTTAGCAGTTTTGTAAAATTTTATCTTCCACGAAAATTCTGCTTCAGTACACTGTCATACAATCTGTACTTCCTATATCATAGCTTGTGCAAACAATTATTTAAAAGATTTAACTCATGTATATTGCAGACGTCGAAGTCCTGTGCGGTCAAATGGTCTTTATAAAACTGGCCTTTTCAACAAGATAAAGAAGCCTCCAAGTAAAGAAGAATCCTCGGATGATGGTACCAACAGAATAATTAAATTTGGCAGTATGCCATCTTACAGGTATTGCTTCCATCAAAATTTTAGATTTCTCCTTATTGACCTATATTTGAGTCATTTTTACCTTTTATAAGTTTAGTATCAGGATATAGTAAAATATAAAATTTAAACTTTTCCATCATCTTGGTATGTTTTTAAAATTTTTATACCATCACACACATTCATCATTAAATGCCGTATCTATGAATTCAACCTCTATAAAGATTATATCTGTTGTTATACAAAATTGTTCTATGGTAGAACAGTCAGTACACATTTTTATGCATCATGTATCTGACAGAATTTATACAGTACCTGTTTTACAGCAAAAATGGTAAAGAAACAAGACATTTATTTTATAGGGAAGATAAACGTCAGGAGAGAAAAGGTAAAAAGGCAAAAGTAATAACAGGCAGTGAGGATGAACAGACTAGGGAAAGCAATGATACACAAACTACTGTGAAGATTCCGGAGGATTTATCAAAAATACCTGAACGAGGAATTCTAAAGAATGGACCACGACATTATGAAGAATCTGATGAAGGAGGCAGTGACCAAGAAATTCAAGATGCCAGTTTTAGCGACCCTGATGGAGTTGATATGATAAAGAATTATAATTCAAGACACAGCGACTCAGTAGAGAGAATTATTGGACAAAGAGATATGGAACATCGGGATTATACACCGTATAGTAGTCGGGAAGAATTATCAGAGAGCAATATGAGTGATGTATCTAGAGCTAACTCTCCAGGAAAACATACTAGACAATCAAGTCGGGAGAGTTCAGCTGACATCGCTAATAAATCTAAAATTGTCAAATTACGTAATCTTGATGATTTAATGAGAAAAATTGATGCCCAGGTTTTACCTAAAGACACTGTATCACCAGCAAATTCTGAAGAAATGAAGTACAGCGAAACTGAGGTTGATCATCATTACAGGGGAGACAAGGCACATTACAGGGAAGATAATACACAAATATTTGTTAACAGTGATACTATGGATTCAGCTAATGAGAGTGGTATAGATACAGGATTTGATCAGAACACTCTTAATAGTGTTAGTATTGATGATATACCAATAGAAGACATGAAATCTCCGTACCTGTCAACAAACATAGAACTGACTTCGAGTGGGGAAAATATTGCACTAAGCTCATTTAAACCCTTTAGTAGATCTCCGAATGAACACGCTGTCACACCGCCAAATTATAACCACCAGTACCATCCTTATCATGACTATAGTGGATCAGATAACATGAGAATACAACGTCCTTCACCACCAAAATACTCTGATGCTTTCCATTTTAAACCAGTTTCTCGCCCTATTGATGGAAATGCCGAATTACCTAGTTTTTATGCTTCTAAAGCACGCTCAAACTTCCAACCTCCTCGTAATAAAAGAGGCAAACATGTTGCTCAAAATGAACACCATCAAGTACCGGCTCGTCCAACAACTCTGCCCGAGGATGAATCCCCTCCTTTTGACTCCTCCTACTACCGGCAACCTAGCCCAGACCCCGACAGTCCAAGGTCACCTAGTGGTGGAAAACAGAACCATTTTGATTCTTTAAAAATTGTGCGAAATCGTCAAAGGCAAAGTGATACACCACCACGAGATACGAGTGACAGTTATGAACATAGGAATTCATATATTATGGCTACTGATGGTGCGGTGGAGGTGTAGATACTGTTCTCGCGATATATGTACATACATGTAATTTTTAAACAGCTGTAGTTTATCTGTAGTCCTCTGACTAAAATTGGAGGCCATGCCTTGTCAGTCTAAACATTCAAAAGACATGACCCTAACCTAGGGATGACAAGGCTTGTTTATTGTTACGCGAGGGGATCAATTGAATCCCACAAAACTATTACTGTTAAATTTGCCACATTCAGATTGAATTATCTTTTGTTTGTGGTGTCACATCACAAGTCAAAAGACAAAGTGCACTGTTTGACGATCATCAAGTAACTGTAATATGCAGCTGATAAAGGCCACTTATATGATTCAAGCATATTTTTAGAAAGTTAAATTTTTTGAATATTTTTTTGATATGTTTAGTTATTTCAAAATTTAATCGCAGGTCTTCAGAAGACATTCTATAACTGAATTGATAACCAAGAAAAAAGTTGTATTTATAAAGTACTGTGCAAAATCCAGCTAAGTATGTTTTAAATTGGATTTAGTGTAATACAAGGTGCTCAGTTTTGAATGAGATATACATTATAGAAGCAAATTTATACAGTACTTATATATAAACAATATGTGAGCTGTTCATTTAAATGTAGTCTTTGTATAAATTGTTGATTGTTTTTTTTTGTGAATTTAAATCTTCTGCACGCATGTGTAACTTTTTTGTGGTGCAAAGGTGTAATTATATATGTAATTGAATTTTGGACCAATTGGGCATGTTAAAACATAATTGCAGATTACAGGAATGTGAGACTACCTTGTCAACAGACTTTCATTGTTCAAAATGTTTGATTAACACTGTATTGCACTAGTAAGACATAGAAGTTCTTGCGAGATACCTTAAACACAAACATATTTGAAAACTATATCTTATAATATCAAAGAACATAGTTACTTTTAATATTGAAGACACTGTTCTTGTTTTATTTCAAACCTTCCACAATTCCCATTCACACCGAGAACTTAAGAAAACTCAACCGATCTTGATGATATATTTTATTTACAGAATTTCTCAACTGTAATTTGAAAAGCCCCCAAAAAACATGGAATTGAAAGTTTGCAGCAAAAAATTGCCTGTGTGCAGAATGGTGATACATGTTACATGTCTGTGCAGAAGTTAAGTGATTATGAAACAATCTTCAAAGTTCAATTTTGTAAAGACGAACGAGATGCAAAAATATAAGCGGTATTACAGAAGTTTCATGTTACAACGCAGTACTTAAAAATAATCTAGTCCTATCTATAAATAAACAAAATACTAAATAAAGACATTGACTTGAATCGTGAGCACAAGAGAGCAAATGACCTTGACCTTCATAATGAAAACAAAACAATGTAATATAAGACTCGATAGGGAGTATAAGCTTGCATAAGATAGCATTGTTATAATAGACTATTTGCATGCACTTGGTGCAGCCACCAGTTTCTCAGCATGTAGTATTTTGTGACTGAACAATGATGTAGTTCTGCGTGCGCTCGCGTGATTAATGCACAAAACGCTTTCTTTGCATACCTAGCCAAAACCAATTAAAAATGTTATGTTCTTTGATCCAAGAAATACCCTCCTTTTTGTGAGCATATCAATACATAAACAACTATTTATTAATATTTTCGTATTTTGTTAAATTTTCACTGGTTAAAGCTTTTCTAGAGTCAGTTTTGTGCCTAACTAAATGATGCTGGTATTGAAGGGTCCGACTGCAGTGCTCTCATGTGCATGCAAATAGTTTATTTCAAGACAAATACAATATACCTGACTATATACCAATAACATAAGGCATACATATAGGTACGTAACTAATAAGGTTTGTACTAATGTTCAATAATATCAGTTATACTGAAACAACTACTAAATAATATGCATAAGCAGAGACATCTGTTGGTGACAAAAAAATGGCAGTTAGTTCCCTGAATTAGTGAAAAGGTGACAGGTTGGCAAATTTCTGGTTTGGTCCAAGCAGTAGATATTTAAGATATTTAAGATATATATATATAATCTAAATTGCATGGTTTAAAATTTACCAAACTGGAAAGAGTAGTCACGGTCATCATTGTCCATTTCCCTGCTCATGGTCTAATTTTGCTCTACGCTTCAGAAACCTCTTCAGATTCCATTCTTTATGGTTCATTGAATAAGGCCCGTTGAATATACAGTGAACTGTCATTTTGTCACTATATGTCAAATCTGGAAGAAGTTTTGGCGTGAGCAGGAAATATTGTGATGTGTTTTCACGGCAAGCAGTCTGGACAACAAATTCAAAAATTCGCCTTTCATTCACTGGATCCATACCCTAGAATAATAACATTTTACCAATAATGACAATAGATACCTGTATATTCATTATGCTCCAAAAATATAATCCATTCTGCAGAAGACTATCTAAAGAATAGCTAGTAATGCAGAATAAACTGTATTCCCGCCTGCATAAAATTTGAGGTCAGATGACATTAGATAGCCAATAGAAGCCATCGTCTCTACTGCATATGCCCAATATACTTCTGGCATGTGTAACATTGGCCTAAGTACACCATTAGACTCCCCATACAACTCAATAGAAAAACGTTGTAACATTCATGCACATATCAAATAGAGCAATATTCCCTGAACGATTCTCTCTTCATAATGTGAGCGTACACTCTTTCATACACTACCAGTTAATTTTTTGTGCAGTCTTGTCCATACTGATTTTGGAAAGATCACGTTAGAATAAAATCGACCTATGAATCTCACTATTCCAGTGCCAAAATGGTTGAAAAATTGAGGGAATTATATCCAAGCCTGAACGTCATCCAGTTTCCTGTGTATTTCTCACTAATTCCGCCTTGTGGTCTGTTGTTAGAGTTCACACAAAAGTTAATTGGTTTAGACTGCATGAAAAATCAGGAGTATGTATGAGACATGATATCTTTATTTGTAACTGAACAGAATTGTCCGCGAAGAGTTGAGGTGGATGGGAAAATCAATTGCATGCTTATACCAGATATCCTACTAACCGTTAAGACTGAATAGTTACCTGATTAATCTCGTCTACACATCTAAATGGCACCCTTGTCAGTTCCTGTAATGCCATGACATACAAGATTGTTGAAACACTACGTTCTCCGCCACTCTGTCGGGCAACAGTCAGTTCAGCTAACTGCTCGTTATCACGGAACTTTACCTTGATACGAATACCATACTTTTCATAATCATCCTAAAACATAAAATCATAGAATCTTCTCACAGCTATTCCATCAGTTGATTTACCCTCTACTTCCTGTTTTACACAGGTGCAAACTACCAATCAATTACATTACAAATAAAGGTTTGTCTGACTTTAAAAAATCAGGAAACAGAATTTTAGAAAAAGAACCTTTTGAGTACATGTATTATACTATATTATATATCATATCAACAGGAAAAAA